>JASPKZ010010081.1:0-42438 GCA_030220185.1 Diploptera punctata
GTTGTTTGATTTGTAGTTTCACTATTCCAAATGTACCGAAACAAAAAACTTTGAGATATTGAACAATTGGTTAAGAAAAAAAACACATAGGACAGAGGAGAGAGATCAAAGAAGATTATTTTGAATTAACTGCGTTATGCTTGACCCAAATGTTTTTTACATTCAATGGGAATTTCTATAGGAAAAATCAGGGCTCTCAATGGGAAACCCATATCACCTTCCTGGCAAATTTATTTATGAGCGATTTTGAATGTAAAATCACCAAAGCACATCCCACAATGTTTAAATTTTGGAGTAGATATATGTTGATGATATAATTTGTATTGTTTAAAGAAAAACATGTAGAAGATTCCCTAAAACTATTAATTTACAGAGTACAAACATTAAATTCACCAAAGAAATAGAAGACAATAAACAAATACCTTTTTGGATCTTAAATTGGTCGAAACGAAAAAAGAAGAAAAAAGAAAAATTGAATTCAGGATTCATAGGAAGAAACTCATACGGAAAATTTTGATAAAATCAACAGGTTTTCATCCAATTGGACATAAATTAGCAGCATTTAATAGTTTAACTCATAGATTGGTAAACTTACCCTTTTAAACGGAAGAAGATTTCAAACATGAGAAAAAACAACATAATCAAAGTAGCAAGAGAAGAAAATGGGTTGTGAATGAAAATGGTACATAAAAGGATAGAAAGTATAAAAAACAAAAAATGATAAAAACAGAAGTAATCTTGAAAAAGAAGAACCACCTATGAAACAATATAGGAAATTCACATATCACCCCTGGTACATAATAAATTTCAAAATATATTTGAGAAGTTTAATATTAAATTAGCACCAAAAAATACTACAGTTTAAATAAACTAATAAAAAACCAACAAAAATGAAAAAACTTATAAAAATAAAAAGTCAGGAATATATCAAATTGAATGCCATGGGTTGTGAAAAGATATATATAGGGAAAACAAAAAGAAACCTAAAAATTAGAACCAAAGAACCACATAAGAATATTAAAAATGGAGAAATTGAAAAATCTGCAGTTGCCTGCTCATGTTTGGTCTGAAAAAAAAATATTAATTTCAGACACTAAATTATTAAAACAGTTAGAAAAATACAAACGAGCTGACTATTTGGGAAAAAATTTATATTCAGAAGAACAGAAAACAGAGTTATGAATTTTGATATTCCGATGGAGGGTGACCTTGTTTGGAGGTTCTTTGGCCAACCACAGGATGGAGCTGACATCGACATCCAGGTGGTGCAAAATAATGCAACATAATAAAACCAGTCTGGGAAAGCTGAAGATAAAACAGAGAATTGTTTTGAAACATGTCCAAGAACAAATCAACATTAATATTGAGGTAAGATGTCCAGACCAAAAATAATATAATTATTTGTAGCTTTTTCTCTATGTAAGACAGTTTCTGCACTCGAGAAAGCAGTGAACATTCATTCCACTAATGCCATCTTGCGACTTCTTAAACAAGAAGACTTTTATGTGGGAATCGACACTCTTTGCTTTTACGTATAACTAGATATGAATTAAAACTTACTATTCACATGCAAATCTGTTTTTTAACACATTGCACCCCAATACCAAGCAAATTTGTTTAAATAACAAAATTTTAGAGAGAGTTAATGAGTTTACTTATTTAGGATATAAAACTCTCTTTGTTGAAAATTTGGATTTACCAGAGAAAAATGTGAAATTCAACAAATCAATGGGAATCATTAATAGAGTTTTAAAACCTTCATTAGTGCAAAAATCAGCTCGTACTCGTCTTTATCAAATAATGGCTCGACCAGTCCTATGTTATGGGAGTGAAGCATGGACTATAAGGACGAGAGATGAAAGCAGACTAACAGCTTGTTAGATGAAATTTATGTGCCGAACAGCTGGCTACACCAAATGGGATCAAAAGAAAATATTGAAATCCTTCAAGAACTTAATGTCACCAATACTGGACTACATCTCCAGATATCAGCTAAACTGGAAGGAACATGTCTCAAGAATGGCTAAATCCAGGATCCCCAAGGCAATAATGAACTACTGTCCAAATGGGAAACGGTTACTTGGTCGACCTATGAAAAAATGGCACAAAAACTGCTTTCTCAGGCCGTAACAGTTCTTCTAGGACTAATACCTGGCAGGAAGATGATGATGCACTGCAGACTAGTCACAGGAAGCGAATCAACACAATATGATGAGTCCTGCAATCATACGATAAACATGGACTTATTGGTATCCAGTAAGATGAGCCTCTACACATGCGGTGTCAATCCCTTTCTTGCATCTTTGTATCTCATGCACTGTAGTGAGATTTCAGGCCACATTTAAAAGATTTACTTAATTTGTCTCATTTATTTACAAGTTGAATAGTTTTATGTTTATAAATATAGTAAATGTTTTAAATAATTTTCTATAGGATCGTAACAGGCCTTGGCCTAATACTTGGAAGAAAGAAGATGATGTTTTAAATACAGTAGTTGACTTTCTGAATGAAATCATGGTTTTAATCAGTGTATTGTAAAATGGTACCTAAGCCAACCATTTTGAAAAACTCTATTCTCAATGAAAAATGGTTCAAATTTAAAAAATGACAAAACGAATTGCTTTTATATTAATTTATACCCAACAAAATTATTATACCATAAGTAGAAATACAATTGTCCCGTGCTGTAGCTGAGTGGTTAAGGCAAGATGCCTTGGCGCAGAGCTGTGTTACTTTGCACTGGTTCAAATCTCCATGGTGGAAGAAATTTTCTCATGGCATTTCGGCCAGTTTGGGAGTGGTGCCCACCCAGTGATCGTGAGGAATTTGGATACCTACAATAAGCAGTGGCTCCAGGTTGAGAAAACCAGCTATACAGCTGGAGGATCTGATATGCTGACCTCATGTCACCCTACACTGGATGATCTTCTGCCTCTGTGATTAACACATGTGGAAGTGAAGCCATCAGCCGGCTTGTAGGCCAATAGCCTTCTAAGCCTGTTGTGCCATGGAGTTAAAAAGAAATCCAATTTTAATTAATTGGAATTGGAAGAAAAGACTTCGGCTTAGGTTCCTTTTTAAATAACATTGAATTGTACAAGCTCCAGTATTATTATACATTGAGGGTTAATAGATGTGTGGAATGAAGAGTAGTTTAATTTTAATATTTTTATATGCTGAACCGAGATAATAAAATGCATAATTGGAATCAAAAATAAATTTGACATCATTAGTAACTGTTTAAATGCCTCAATTGTAATATGGGATTGTGATATATTAAATTTAACTTATTTTTATCCAGCAGGTTACATTCTTAAGAAATGTTGTGTGGACACTGTCTAATTTGTGCCGAAACAAGAATCCACCTCCACCATTTGATGTTGTTCAAATGTGTTTACCAACTCTGAATAGGCTCCTGCATTACAATGATAAAGATGTTCTAGGTAAGATTTTGTAATTTGCTTCTTCTTTCTTTTATTATTATTATTATTCATCATCATCATCATCATTATACTCCAACAAACAAATTTGTTCTCAATCTAAGGTACTACAGCCTATTGCAAAGTTGATCTCCACAATATGCCTCTATTCATTCCTCAGATGCTTGCATTCTCAACAGAACATGTTTTATAAGGTGGGATTATTAACTCTGTGCCCAAGCTGCAACGAGGACCAGGTCCCATATTTGAAAACCTTTGACAAGGTTGTCCAGAAGGTATCAAATCATTAAACTGGTGTGTTCATTTTCCATTATTGTAAAATAGCTCTATTGGTTGCTAACTTGGAAGGCAGTGTTTGGAGAGATATCTGTTAAGTTTTGTTTAGTTGTTTCTTGACTCACCTCATACTTCTTAACTCCCTTAAGTATTTATAAATTAAGTTGGTTAAATGTTTTGTCACCACCTCGTAAAGGCTATGAAAAGCTGTTGGAATTCACAGTTTGGAAAAGGATATACTTTCAGAAGAACAAATTTAGATCCATAAATTTTGAAGCTTCCCGGTGAGCAAAACTTAATCACAAGTTCATAAAATCGGCGTCAGAAATCAATTTGGAAGATATGTCAAAATTTAAACAGTCTTGAGTTTTGACTGACGATGGAGGCAAATGCCTTTGAAACTGGTATTGTGAAAACAGAATTTTGTGAGGTGAGATGAAACAACATTGGCATGTATTCTCATCTTACCACATAAATTTGTTGTTTATTGTAAGATGCGTTTCAAAACTTGTTTCATCAGTTGGTACTGCCTATATTTATTAAGTAGACCTCATGTTACTTCCTAATGTATTTTCATAACATTTAAATGACTTCAATTCTAAAATATATTTTTTAACAGAAAATAGTTCATTATCCTTCTCTACCAATAAATAAATAATAAATCTGGTATAACAGTACTGATGAGCCAAAGCAACTGAAGTAGTTGCTTTGCTACCACTGGCTGACAAGGCAGTCAATTATACTGTTTGATAGTAATAAAAAAATATATATTGGTAACTAGAATGATGTGTTACATGTTATGAGGGTGAACATTTTATTTTGAAGTTATTGTGAAATATTTTTCATAATATAAATTAAATGTTTTGTTGTTTACAGCTGATACTTGTTGGGCTCTTTCATACCTCACAGATGGCAGCAATGATAAGATTCAGGCTGTAGTTGATACAGGTGTTGTTCCGCATTTAGTTGGATTACTTGGAGAAACTGAAGTTACTGTATTAACACCAGCCCTTCGTGCAGTTGGCAACATTGTTACAGGAAATGATGTGCAGGTTTGTTTCAATTATATGGTATAATACAAAGGATATGTGAACAAATTATTGCAAAAATTTAAATAAAGTTTAATTGCATGAAGAGAGTTGTAGCTTCTATTTTTCATCAAATCACTGATGAGAATGTTAAAACTGAATTTGGCTTTACATGTATATAAAATTTAAAATAAAAATTCTTTCCACTTCGCCTCATATCCTGTGTTCAAATTAAACCATTTTTGTAATCTTAGTTGTTAAATCTTCAGTATTTACACAATCAATCTACTGTCGTCCAGGAGCACTGCTTCTTATTCCATCTGTTGGTGGACCAATGAACCTCTCATTCAAATCAACTTCCCTGGGAATTTCAAAATTCATTAATTTTTCATTCTTTGTTTTTTAATGTAGATTTTTCCAAATAGTGAGCTTAGCATAATTAAAACAAACAAAAATAGCAAATTAAGGTATACCTCATAGTGAGAATTCCTAAAATAAGTAAAAAATAGCAAAATTGAAGAAGAAAACAAATTGAGTATTTACCAGGTTAAATGTCTCAATATTAATTTAATAAATAATGCTATAGCTGTGTTGAGTCCCTTCATGTCTTCTTCAGGTAGAAGCCATTCATTTGTATTTGTGAATGATGATTCATTGCAATTGAATGTGGGACCAGTAGAGTAAAGTGGAAATTGTGATAAAATTTATGTGGACAAACAAAAAGAAATTAAAAAATCAGAATGAAGGTACACTTTAGGATTATCAAAAGTGAGGAATTGGAAAAATCAGCAGTACCTGCTAATGCTTGGTTAGAAAAACATGTTGTTGTTTCAAATGCTGGGCCTTGGCACCGAAGCCATTAGCGTTCTTGCTCTCCAATATTTCTCTATTGTGGATCCAACAGGTAATACTTCACAGGTTTGTAGGTGTTCTTCATTCTTCATTTCTTCGTCTTTATTGCATAGAGGACAATTTGGATTCGTAAGGTATATAATGTAATATTATAAAAATAATATCATATGTTACTTGTTTTATCTCATTAAATTAAGGTTTACAAGAGTGTGATATAAACTTACCTTTTAACTTTTGATATCTATTTAATTTGAGTAGTAATTATTAAACATTGTTTACTTAATGTCCTACTGGTAAAAACAAAAATGTTTGTCTTGTATAGTGAAGTAGCATTAATGTTAAATGTATTTAATGTGATTATTATAAAACCAGTTTATTAAAATGTGTATATTAAGTGAATGGGTGAAAACCATAATGGTGTTGTTGTTGTTGTTGTTTGAAAAACATCAAATTGAAATAAAAGGCTAGTTTAATAAAACAATAGAAAAATGTAAGGACCTCACTTTTGGGGGAAAAAATCCACATTCAAAAAAACTAAGGAAGAAAATTAATGAATTTTTAAATTCCTGGGGAAGTTGATTTGATTGGGAGATTCATCGGTCCACCAACAGATAGAGTAAGAAGCAATGCTTCCTGGACAACAGAACATTGGTTGTGTAAATACTGAAGGTGCAGCCACTAAGGTTACAAAATCGGTTTAAGTAGAAAACAGGATATAAGGTGAGGTAATTTTTTTTTTAATTATAAAAATGTATAATTTATTATGGCATAGTAGCACACAGTGGTTATTAGCTAGTTTAAAAATAAAACATAGAAAACCTCATAATGTTACTTCCTCCTAAAAGTATCAATTCTATTTGTAAGTTCAGTGATTTAACTTTCATAGGAATTAATCACTATGAGGTTTAATTTATGGTGAAATTAAATGAGGAGAGGTAAGAAACATTCAGTGATTTCTATAACATTTTACTTGCAGACTGATGCTATCATTCAGGCTGGTGGCCTGGAACAGCTGAAATTATTGCTTCGGCATCCTCGGGTAAACATCATGAAAGAAGCAGCTTGGACCCTTTCAAATATTACTGCTGGTAATGTGGACCAAATTCAGGCAGTTGTAAACAGTGGCTTATTGGAACCTCTTCTTCATGTTCTGACTTCAGTAAGTACAAATATTCAACATAAATTAGAGTTTTTTCTTTTTCTGTGATCATCTTGCTTCAATTTAATGTTGATTTGTTCTCGAACATGTTTCGATATAACCTTTTATATCATTAAAATTCATCGGAGAATATTTTGTTTATACAACTCACCTCATAGGATTCATACTTCCATGATACTGCAGTTTCAAACACGGTCATGTTCATCCTCAGCCATAACTCCGACTGACAAAATTCTTTGGCCGTCGACTATTCTATTGTTGCCATCTTAAGTGCTGCCATCTATGATTGAATTTATGAACTTCTAAATCAAAGTAATTTTGTTAGGAATATCAAAATTCATTGATCCATATTTATTTTTCTGAATGTATATCTTCTCCCAAACTGTCAATTCCAAAGGCTTCTCTGCTTGTTTTAAAAGTTTAGCTTCTCTTCCAATTTTATGATGTTCTAATAAACTATGTGCAGCAATTGCAGATTTTTCAATTTCACAATTTTTAATATTTCTGAAATGTTTTGTGAGAGTTTCTAAATTCCTTTTTGTTTATAAACTTTATTCAATCTCCACAACTTATTTGATAAATTCCAGATTCCTTGCTGTCTGGGACATTGACTTTTTTTATTGGTACTTGACTTTTTTTATTGGTACTGAGATCACCCAGACTAGATTTATTTATTGGTGCTAAAGAAATGTATTTGTCAAAAAAGTTTTTGAAATTTTCTGTGCATTTCAGGATGGTATGTAATTTTTCTTTTCTTTGCAATTTTTTAGAGTAGTATATTCATTAAGTCTTTTTTATTTTTTTTTTACGAGTTGGAGAAAATGTTTTAACATCTCACCTCACAAAGTTGTGTGTTTTCACGATACCGGTTTCAAAAGTATAGTATTACTTCCATCTTCAGTCAAATTCCAACTGTTGAAATTTCGTCATTAACATCTTCTGAACTGCCATCTGGTGTAGATTTTATGAACTTGGAGATTAAATTTTTTTTTTTTCTCTTTAATTTCTTCAACTTATTTATAATTAATTCTTTATCAAAACCATTTAATCTAGCAGTATTTAAGATATGTTTATATTCTTTGTTGAAATTTTCTTCGTTTAATGGTACATTTGTCAATCTATAGATTAAGCTATTGAATATCACATGCTTATGAGCAATGTGATTGAAATGTTTTTATTATTAATTTCATACATCTCAATGATGGATAAATCATATTTAAAGAGAAAAATGATACGCTCAGACCGGGACTTGAACCCGGTCAACCAAAGTCAACCAAAGGATGGAGTGAAAATCGACATTCATGACCGACAACATAAAATTCAAATACGGACAACCTGTTAATGTGCTTGGTATATCAAAACATTGAATTAATATATGAAATATCAGTATGAGGTTTAATTTAATATCCTGTCGAGAGGTGAGGTGTAAAGAATTTTATTTTCTTTTTTATTTTTATATCGAAACATTCAAATAGAACACAATAATTTATAACCTCATAATGTTACTTCCTTTTGTAATTTATTAATTAAACACAAATTTAACTCTATTACATTAAATTTCTTAGAGCTTCCCAACTTGGCTAATCCTTGGTTTTTTAGAACTTGGCACTAGTAGTCATGAAAGCAGGGTCAGAGGGAAAAAAATCTCAGTTTGAAGATTGTAAGTGGTATTTTGCATTAATACTTTCACCCAGGATTTAAGTCTTGTACTGAATATATTGGATTTTCAGAAATGCAATTTCTCAGTTTTCAAATGTGGAGTTTAAATAACTGTATTCTCAAGAAATTGACAATAAAATTGTTTTTTCAGGGTGATTTTAAATCTCAAAAGGAAGCAGCGTGGGCTGTCACAAACTTCACCTCTGGAGGCTCAGTTCAGCAATTAGCAACACTAGTGCAGTTGGGCGTTCTTAAACCATTCTGTGACATATTGGATAGCAAAGATTGGAAAACAGTGATGGTAGTGCTGGATGGGTTGAACAACATATTGCAGGTAACATCTGAAAATATTCTGTTTTGACTGATTCAGTTTTTACGTAATTTTTTTTAACATGTGTTATTACAGAGTGCCCTGCTATAAACTCTCTTAATAATACTCTCTCCTGTGTTATTTATAATTAGAGATCTGTGAAAGTGGTTTTATTTTTTTAGGGAAAATTTGTTTTAAAATTTCAAGATTTTGATGTTATTGGGAATTTGGCGGTGTTATTAAAAAATATTGAAATTTTAGTCTTTTTAATCCTAGTTTAGTATATCAAACCCAATAAGAATTATATATCCAGTAGTTTAAGGTCAATTTTAGCTTGTACAATTGATATAGATTCTAATACAATAAAATCCATAAAAAAATTAATTATAGTCACTAATTTGTAAAAAAAATTACCTTTTAAGAAAAAGCAACCATGGTGAGTATCTCTGCATTCTCAGGTTTCAATCTCCGCCTTTGATCACTCACCACAACACCATACTGATAAATAGATATTTAATGAAATTCATATTGGCCATAGAACTTAAAATCTATGGAGAGACCATATTTGAGCATGAGAAGGACAAAAAAAGTGTTACCTCTATTTTGTGAACTGTGTTGTAACCATTTTGCTTTGCAAGGATGCTTGGAGAAAGCAGATATGGCAGTTAAAAAGTAAATGGAATCCAAAAACAGTGTTTAAAATGCATTATTAAAATTTCACAAATATAACAAAAAAACTCTGGAATTCGTGGAAAATTTTTAATTTTGGTGTTATTTTGCAATTCATAGATGCTTTTTTTTTTTAATGGAGTTAGAAAATTGTACAAGAAAATAACAAAATTAGAGCATTTTGCAGATCTCTATTTATAATACAGTTTTCATTGTACAGCAAGCTCTCGATTATCCTTGTGCTTATTATCTGGTTTGTGGATATCTGGGCATGGCTCTTCCTACCATATATTTAAAAATGAAGATAATACTGTACTGTATTTTTTATTGTTACAAAAAAAGTCTTTATTTTTTAAACGTGCTACTGTGAACTGCGCTTAGAAACTCGTACAATAATGAGATAACTTCATTCATAACCCCCCCCCTCCCTTGATGCGTCTCACGGTACCCATGGCATATTTTGAGAAGGAAGTGCTACCTGTTAAAGCTGTCCTACTTCTAGACAAAGCACCCAAGTTCAAGTGAGCTTATATCTGATGATGGTCAGATTATTGTGAAATATCTGCACCATGTCACATCTCTGATTCAATCCATGGACTAAGGTGCAATTGCTAGTGTTAAACAGCATAATCGCACCGACTTTGTACAAAGCCCAATACACAACGGAACTGACATCGCATTTTATAAATCTTTAAATGTATTAGATGCCATTTATGGAATTTGTAGGGCATGGGAAAAAGTGAAACCAACCATAATAGAATGATCGTGGAATAAACTCGTGCCAACTAAGAATGAAGAAGACTTTGCGGTATTACTTCCCAAAACTGTAACAATGCTACAAATATAGCTCACTTGTTGAAGATGATGATGGCTGTGAAAACGTGAAGAAAATGTGGCTGAGTGGTTGCTGAGTGACATGTGTGAACCCAGCTTCGAAACATTGGATGGCGTGGCTATTGACAACAAAGTGCAAGGGGAGAAGGAGAAGTGAAGATGAAAATGCAACGACCTTTGAAAACAAAATTAGCCACACAGAAGCATCAAAATGAATAGACTTTTATTAGAATATATGGGACAAAAATGGATTTGATTATGTTGATGTCTAAAGTGTTAGGAAAATAACAACTGTAATCAAAAAGTGTGTAAACGATAACTTGAAGCAAAGGAAAATATTGGACTTCCTGGTGTAAAACATGTGGTTTTAACAGATTTGCTTAATTACAACAGTTTTTGGATTACATTACTGTAATGCATGTTTGTTAGAATAACTTAGTTGGATTATCCATGTTTTTCAATTTTCCATGCATATCTTGGTCTCAATTAACCCAGGTAATCAGGAGTTTGCTGTATGTAAATTGACAATTTTCTATTATTCCTGTCAGTTGAGAACTCCTATTTGTAAATTGTCGTTCAATTTTGTTAAATTTTTAAAATCTCTATAATGAATTTGTTCTGACCACTTTCTTCAAATTTCCTATCATGCATTTTGTAAAATGCATCCCTTATAGTGTTCCAATTATTCATATTCCCATAAAAAATCAACTGTTTGTGGCTTTGTTTGCAGACGGATGTGGAATTGTATCTTCTATTAGTCTGTTCTGTTTATGGTTGTATCATAGTTATTTTACTATCCATGTACATAGATGCAGTTTTGTTCGTGTTTGTTGTAATGTTAGATTTTCTCCTTGCAATTCGTGTCTTAATATATTTGAAGAGTAAAATATATACCTTGACTGGGGTTTGAACCCAGGACTTTCAGCATTTGTATGCTAATGCTCTTCCACTGAGCTATCCAAAGACCTTCAATCCAAATGCAATTTTTCTCTTATATATTTCATTGGATAGCTCAGTTATAGCATTAGTGTATAAAGCTAAAGGGCCTGTGTTTAAACCCCATTCTAAGACATATTTTTCTGTTTTTATTATTCATTTCATATATCTCAATGATGTATAAATTATATATGAAGTGAAAATATACTTGAAAAGAAAAATATACGCCTAGACTGGGGTTTGAACCCAGTACCTTTGACTCTCTGTCTATGCTTTATCCAAGTGAGCTACCCAGGCCTCAATCTAAACCCACATTGACATAAAGAGTCAAAGGTCCTGGGTTCAAACCCCAGTCTAGTATATATATATATATATATATTTTTTTTTTTTTTTTCAAATATAATTTGTCCATTGTTAAGATGTTTAAAAACGAATAACATGAACATGAAAAATATATGCTCAGGCAGGTTTGAACCCAGGACCTTTCTCATTCTAGCCAAATGCCCTACCAACTAAGCTACCTGCGAACTATAATCTAAGAGCAAATCTTTCTCAAAGTGTTATATAAGAGAAAGATTTGTGTTTAGATTAGTTTTGCAGTTAGCATTTGCTTAGAGCACGAAAGGTCCTGGGTTTAAACCCCAGTCTGAGCGTATATTTTTCTCTTCAATTATGATTTGTTCTTCAATGAGAAATGTTAAATTTCTGAATTAAGCTCATTATAAATGTTTGAAATATTAAGCTTATGATCTCTTTTTATGCTTGGATATTATATTTATTTTGACAAGTTTGATAGTAAAACTTACTATTGTGTTTCATGTAATTTTATACCTACAGAAATATTTTAATATTTGTTTTTCTGCATTGACACTATTGATAAATAATTTGTATTCATTTTTATAGGCTGCTGAAAAAATGGGAGAAGTCGATAGACTAGCTATAATGATTGAAGAATGTGGTGGTCTAGATAAATTAGAACATTTGCAAAATCATGAAAATGAACAAGTTTATCAGAAGGCATTATCAATGATAGATGCTTATTTCTCAGATGCGGTAAGTCTTTCTTTAGACTCTCGGTAAATATTTTGTAATGAAAATTTTTATTAGATGCTGTATGAAGAGCTAAAAAAGTAAATAAATATATATTAAATTAAGAAAATTACTTAGTTCTCTTAAATAAATAATACCTCATAGTATTAATTCCTAAAATGTCAAAAATATATTCAGTGCCTAGCCTCTTTACTCTGTCTTCTATTCAAACCGGTTTTGGAATAATTTCCATTCCTCTTTCAGTATTTTCTCTATCATTTTGTTGTAGTGATGAACTGCTCTTTGCTCCATCTGTTGGTAGATTGATGAACCTCCATATATTTCCCAGAAATTTCAAAATATATTAATTTCTTTTTCTCTTTTTTACATGCTTTATATTAGCTTGACCTCTATCTATGTAACTGAATTTTTGTATATTTGTAGAGGACCCGTGGCAATACAATAATGTCATATTTATTTTCTAAAATCCTGGCCAGAATCATCAGAAAATCAAAAAAAGTGTCTTTGCATTTATGTAACGGAATTTTTAACATGATTTTCACCCACTTAGGAACACAGGATAGACTTGAAACTTTGTATGCTTATAAAGGACCCATGACAATACAATAATTTCATATTCATTTTCTAAAATCCTGGCCAGAATCATCAGAAAATTTAAAAAAAGTGTCTTTGTATTTATGTAATGGAATCTTTGAACACGATTTTCACCCACTTAGAGACATTGGATCGACTTGAAACTTTGTATATTGTAAAGAACCCGTGACAATACAATAATTTCATATTTATTTTCTAAAATCCTGGCCAGAATCATCATAAAATCAAAAAAAAGTGTCTTTGTATTTATGTAACGGAATCTTTGAACACGATTTTCACGCACTTAGGAACATTGGATCGACTTGAAACTTTATATACTTGTAAAGGACCTGTGACACTACAATAATTTCATATTTTATTTCTAAATTCCTGGCCAGAATCATCAGAAAATCAAAAAAAATTAAAACTGGTATAATAGGTTACGGACTTGTCGACTTTTTAGTCAATCGTTGTAAGAGCTCAGTTGGTAGAGCGGTGAACAAGTAGTATATAATTTCAGTAATCCACAGGTCGCTGGTTCGAACCGGCTGGGGAGGGTTTTTTTTTTAGAAGAGTAATACTTTTAGCTCATACTACAATAGTATGGAATTTAAAGATATTTACATTCTTATCTTATTCTATAAAATATTAAATAAAAAAATAAATAGTTTTAAAAAAACAAAACAGCATGCTTTATTAGAAAAACCGAACTCAAAAATGAAAAATAATTTTTAATTTCCAACACGCTTGGGATAAATTTAAAGTGGTCAACAAAATGTCATCTCCAACACATATAGAATAAAACTAGAATTATCAACAAAAAGAAAATAATTGTACCATCAAAAGCATGGGGGTGCTATTTATGATTTTTACATGTTATTCTTAGAGACTACTTTTGCCAATATCTGTTTATTATCAAATATATTAATTGATATAGAGCACCCCACGCTTTTGATGGTAAAATTTTCTTTTTGTTGATAATTCTAGTTTTATTCTATATGTGTTGGAGATGATTTTTTGTTGACCACTTTAAATTTATCCCAAGCGTGTTTGGAAATTAAAATTATTTTTCATTTTTTAGTTCGGTTTTCTAATACAGCATGCTGTTTTAGTTTTTCAAAACTACTATTTATTTATTTGTTTTCCCAACTGTAAGATCTTCAGGTTTTTTCTATTGTTTTATTAATTTAGCCTTTCTTTAGATTAGAAATTTTTCTGACAAAGCATGAGCAGGTACTGCAGATTCTCTTACTTCCCCATTTTGGACATTCCTGAGATGTTCTTTCATTCAGGAATTTTTCTACTGTAAATTTTGAATATGAAATGAAACTGCTGTTTTGAGCTATTGTAAATTACTGGAGAAAGCAAGTCAGTGTGATAACTGTTATGCCATTTGAACTTCTGATAGGAACATAAAATTTCTTTCTACTTATACAATTCTCCTTTCATCTGAAGGCCAATAGTGATGATTCGAACATAATTTTTTATTATATTTGAAGAGAAAAATTTTCGCCTAGACCGGGACTCGAACCCGGGACCCTTGGCTTTCCGGGCCAAGTGCTCTACCAACTGAGCTACCGAGGCGAGGTAGCTCAGTTGGTAGAGCACTTGGCCCGGAAAGCCAAGGGTCCCGGGTTCGAGTCCCGGTCTAGGCGAAAATTTTTCTCTTCAAATATAATTTATCCTTCAATGAGAAGTGTTAAATTAATAATAAAATCGTCGATAATTTTTTATTTTCCAATTCTGGAAAATGTTATGTTAAGACATAACATCAAAATAATTTTTCTTTCTAAAATAAAACTATACCCAATTCTGGAACATACTAATTTTAAAAAATATAACGTCAAAATAATAAGCTTTACCGTTTAAAAGTAATACTTAAATTCTCAATAAAAATACTTCGAATAGAAGTCGTCAGATTGTGTTGATAGCGATGGCTATTGGCCTTTGGATGAAAGGAGAATTGTATAAGTGGAAAGAAATTTGACATTTCTATCAGAAGTTCGAATGGCATAACGATTATTGCACTGATGTACGGAGATCTGGGTTCGACTCTCGGTTTAAATGTAATTTTTCTTATTATGCTCTTTCGAGTGCCACTTGCCTACTTATTATTGAGTTATTTCGACTTGCATAATTTTTTTTATATTCTGCAGACTAGTATCATCACATATGTGTGAAATTTTTAATGCATTCTAACTGTTGTATTTGCAGTTGGCAGACTGATGAACTTGCAGATTTTTTTTTTTTTTGTAATTTCAAAATTCATAGTTTATTTCCTTATTCTTGTGGATGTAAATTTTCTCCCAAATTATGAGTTCCTTAGATTTCTGTTTCAGTAATTTGGCCCTTGTTTAGATTCTATTTTTTTCTGACCATGCATGTGCAGCTATTGCAGACTTTTCTATTTCTCCGTTTTTAACATTTCTAAGGTGTTCTTTCAATCTTGTATTCAAGTTCCTTTTTGTTTTTCCTATGTATATTTTTTCACAATCTTTACAGTGAATTTGATAAATCCCTGATTTGTTGCCATCAACAATCTGTTCATTTTTTGTTGGTTTTAACAAATTTATTCAGACTAATCATTTTTCGGTGCTAATTTAATGTTCAATTTACTGAAAATTTTTTGAAACTTGTTAAATGCAACAGGATGGTATATGAATTTCCTGATTTTTTTTTAAATTTCTTTTTCTGTCCAAAGAGTATTTTCATTTATCAGTTTTTGTTTGTTAATTTATTTATTCTCTTATGAATTGCCTTTTCTTCAAAACCATTCTCTTTTGCTATTATTAATTTGTTTTTTTCTCTATATTAAAATTATTAAAATAACTCTTAATAATTTTTAATTGAGGTTTCTTTTGAAATCTCATTGTTATTTCCTATAAATATTAAGTAATTTTTCTTTCTAAAATAAAACTACGTCCAATTCTGGAACGTGTTAAAAAATATGTAACATCAGAATTGTATGTTTGTGTTTATTAACATTCTTATTTAGTGAAATTATTTTTGCAGGATAATGAAAATTCAGCATTGGCTCCAGGAGAGTCTAATGGCCAACTGGACTTCAGCAACACTAATTCGGTTCCTGATGGTGGATTTTCTTTCTAAGAATACATGGAAATCAATACTCCATTCATGCATAAGACTGTTAAATTTTAAATCATTTTAGCAGATATGTTTAGTTGTAGTAATGTTTGAACTATTTTTATATGAACTCAATTTATATACAGTTTTGAAAACAGTGTCATTCTTTATAGCAATTTCATTTTGATCAGTGCCAAATTTTTTTATTGTGTTGAATTTTATAGACGTGTGGTGGCTGATTACACTTCTACATATCTATCCTGTTAATTTTGTATAATGTTTGTACTTTCGTATTTAATGTAGTTTCAATTTTTGTTGTACAGTTAAGTAAAATTTTCAAGTATCTAATTTCATAAATCCTAGTTTACATTTTCTTTTCAGCCTGCTTATAAAATCAGTGTTGCCAATACAAAATTGTTTCTTCTAGTTTTATAAATTTTGGATAAAAAGTTCAGATTACCTTGACCAGTGAATTTTTCTTAAGTTCTACAGAATCGTAATGCACATGTGTGAACGCTTAAAGAAACTTCCACTAGATAGTGGATATATACTAGAAATCGGTATGACCAACTTATGCAATAAATTCACAAACATGTTTATAAGAAATGGATGTCACACCTTCTCCCTTCCTAACCTAACAAAATAAATTACGTGCATATTTTGTTATTCATTTCATACATCTCAATGATGGATAAATCATATTTGGGTGTATAATTTTTCTCTTAAAATATAAAAATTACATGCATATTATTTAATGAAGTGTAAACTAATCTGATGTACACCCATTGGGACCTACAAAATGAAGTGAATGAAGATCCATGTCTTAAAATATATTTATGAATGTTGGTTATTTAGATTTTGCAGATATGTCATCTAGCAGAAGTTTCTTTAAGTATCTGTGCATACGCACTATAATTCTGTAGAACTTTAAATATATAATTTGAGATAAATGCAACAATTTGCATAGTAGATAAATATTTGATAATTGTAAAAAATGTTACACGTATCATTGCAAAACATTTTAACATACTATGAAATGTTACTGAAGGCAGAAAAAATACATAGAGCAACAATAATACAAGAATGTAGTATAGAAAATCATAGGTAGAAAAGATGTTTTATTTTAGGAAGTAATATTTTGAGGTTCTTTTAGTCAATATGCTGGTAATTGATTTCTTTAAGTGTGTGTTAACTTTTGTCAATTTTGAATTGACAACACTGCATCATGACAAGTGAGCAGATTCCTGTGACATGTCATATGTTTATAAATCCTTATTTTGAATTTCGAGTAAATAAATACTAGGACTGTTTTTATTATTGATTTAACATTTCTCAATGAAAGATAAATTATATTTGAAGAGAAAAATTTTCGCCTAGACCGAGACTCGAACCCGGGACCTTTGGCTTGCTGGGCCAAATGCTCTACCAACTGAGCTACCGAGGCGAGTTACGATATAGACGCAAATTTTTCTCTTATATACGTTGTAGGCGAAAATTTTTCTCTTCAAATATAAATACTAGGACTACTTATTTTAGGAATCCTCACTATGAGGTATATTCATTAAGGTAGAATATTTGTATCACTCGTTCAGTAAGTAATGGACTTTTTTTTACTGAAGATTTATTTTATTAAACTCCAAATATACTATATCTTCTTAACCCCTATCCTTCCCAGTATTGGGATTAGGACACTCTGTAATGGGAACTTGCTGATCAAGTTTATTTACTTGCACTCACTCATTTACCAATAGATGTCAGTGAGTGATAGGGGCTTGGATTAGCAGCTCGATGAGACATCTAGTGGGTAACAAAGGTATTACATCATTGAGATGTATTAAATGAATAATTAAAACTAATGTGTTACTGGGTGGTTAATGGTAAATTTTGCATGGATGCCTTTTTATTCAGGCTTGTGGTTCTTTTACCAGCCTGAAAATCTTCAGTCTTGTGACCCTCATGGAGGACTTGCTCCTTGGATTTTTCCTTCATAAAAATTTAATCGACCATGGCTGGATTTGAACCCATGTCCCTTGGAACTAGAGATAAAGCATACTATATTATTCCCCAATTAATTGGCTACAGGTATCTTTATTCGATGCAGTCTCCATTCTACCAATTTGGGAGTTGTATTAATTCCCTATTGTTTAAATGAGAGATATGGCACTGGATTTTAGTCTCTTGCAGTTAAAAAGGCAGCTAATTTTTTTGGATACTGCCTTTATACATCACAACACTTTTCTGGAAGAAATTTCAACATGGGTTTTGACATGCAATGGTTGACAGTTCCCATGCGAGATCTTGACATCTCAGGATACTTCTATGATTGATGTATTTTTTGGTAGTTTTCCAAGCTTCGAGTTATGTCCCCTTGTAAGTTTATTATAAGAGCAATTTTTGCATACAAGTCCAAACGCTTCTCTAAAATGTTACATTTGTTTTAATTTTCTTGATTTTTACGCAGACTTGGTTTCATGGCTTTCGTGCGACATTGTCTATACATTAGTTGGACAGTGCCACCCAGAAGCGATGAAACCAGGTCTGCATAAAAATCGATAAATATGAGGTGAGTCAACATAACCCACTCATAACTCCAACAGTTGTTTGAACAAATAAGCTACATTCACGAAGATTTTTTTTATTCAGTGCCCCAGGTTGTCATTTTACAATTTCTGGTGTTCTCGTCTGTCATTGGTGTAATTATAACCCACTTCTCTGAAGTTGAGGCATCAGGAAGGCTGAGTTACATTACCCCGATGATATGATATGATGGGTGATAAATGAAAATGAAGTGCTAGGAGAGTTCTTAACCTAAATTCCAGACAGTGGGCACCCACAAGAATAATTCCCTTTAAGGAAAATTTCTGTGGTTTGACTGGGAATCGAACATGGGACCTCATGAACAGTAGTCAGAAACGTTGACCACTAGCCCATGAGGCGGTCTCATTAAGATGTTATAATGTCATAAAATACCTGTTTCATAAGACGCAAGAGACCCATTATTACAGATTCATGTTGGGTGAGTTGAATCCATTTTCAAGACTTGTGTGCTCATTAAATGATAAAAACTCATCAGCTTGTCACAGACACAAACTAATGATATGGACAGCACATTGAAACATAGCAAATGAACATAATTTTATTTTGAAGTGTTAATTTAAAATATAACATCAAATGAAATAAAAATATTTGAGGTAAGATGCATCAGATTCACCTTATTAAGATGAATCTCATAATGTAATTTATAAATTATAGCTGTAGATTTATTAATGTCTGTATTACTCTAGCAGCTGGAGAAGAGCATTCTTAGTCAAACTATTACTCATCTGAGCGTTTTGTGCAGGTGGAAAATGTTAACTAATGAACTGTCTTTCTCTTCCTTACTATGTTGCCATTTCCTGTCATTTGTATTATGTTGTTTGATTGGCAGGTAGAGAGTTCACAAATACTATGTAAATATAATAAACTATGTATTTTGATGGTCTGTCATTCTGCGCGGTCAGTGGCAGAATGACTAACTTGACAACCCTGTTACTTTTGGGGTTACGTCTAGGAATGAGCTGTCCCTTTGCCCTTCTCATTACATGTTGCCACTTGTGATTTATTGTTAGGCTGGTAACAGAGAGACCACAAATACTGTGATTTTAAATGATCCGACCGTTCTGTGCTTCTTAAATGACTAATTTGACAACCATGTTAAGATCTTTCACACGTGTTTAGAGATTCTCCCCTCACATATGAAGTTGAAAATTTCAATACATGAACGGATGCACAGTTTTCCTCCTATGTCCCTTCCACAGATTCAGTAGATCGGCGACACTAGCGCTAAAACTCTTCCTCTCCGCCCGTGCTGCACAGTTAACTTGGATCTGTAATACCTTGAATGAGTTGCAGCTTTTATTGTCCAATGTAACATTTTTCTTGGTAGTTGTCACCTTCCAAGAAATTAAACATGGTTCAGTTTTGGAAATGCATGCTACGAGGGTATATCAAACATAAACCGGAATTTGTATCTGGAGGATCTGGTAGCAAACTGCAAAGGTGGCGGTTTGGAGGACATGTTGGTGGGGGTGTCTGGAGTAGGGACTCGATGTGTCACACTCCAAAGAGTGGCTGCTTGCTTCAGTATGCCATGAGTGAGCAAGAGGTACACACGTCTGTTGCGCAATGCATTATTATTTTTTGGCGAAAGAAGGCACTAAACCTTCTGAAATTTTGAGAAGGCTCCATGCGTAGTTCGGGGAAGCAACCCTTTTGAAGATGCAGGTGTATGATTGGTGCAAAAAAATTTTAGAGGGCCGGGATTCAGTGGAAAATGAGCCCCACCAAAGACGGCAAACAAACAAGCATCACTGCAGACAACATTCATGCTGTACGGGACCTTATTGCAGAGGATCGGTGCGTAACAATTTCTGAAATTGCTTCACATGTTGGAATAAGCTTCGGAAGTGTTCAAGCCATCATCAGTGATGAACTCAAATTTCGAAAATCCACCGGAAACCGATCCGAAATGTGATTGTGCTGCATGACAATGCAAGGCCACACACTGCTTGGTTGACACAAGAAAAACTGACGAAAATGCATTGGACACCTCTGGAACATTCTCCTTACAGTCCAGATTTGTGACTACCATTTGTTTGGGCCACTGAAAGAAGACCTGGGAGGAAGGCGGTTTGGTGACAATGCAGCAGTAGAGGAGTTCATGTGCAACTGGCTGACTATACGTCATCCCTCATTCTTCAAGGATAGCATCAAAAAGTTGCCAACTCGATGGCAAAAGTTTGTTGGAAGTGCAGGAGACTATGTAGAAAAATGAGGTGGTAGTTTTGTATTTTTTTGTTAATTCAATAAAATTGTAAACAATAATTCCGGTTTGTATTTGATTCACCCTCGTATTATGCATTACCAGGGACTCTTGTCCACAACTTCTCTGAAAAAATAAAAAACTGTTATTCTCCCAGTTATATGGATGCAAAACATGGATTCTTACTCTAAGATAGGAGAAAAGATTGAGTATATGTGAATAAAGTTCTTAGGAAAAAATTTGGACCAAAGAGAGATGGACAGGCAAATGGAGAAGACTACATATCAGTTAGCTACATGATCTTTATAGGAAACCAGATATAACAGTTGTCTCATAGACTGTGAATGGTGCAGGACATGAGGCAACTAATTGAAAATCAGAGGGTCAACGGAATCTTAATGTTTGGAAACCAGAGGGACAATACCCAGTTGGTAGATCAAAAATGGTGAGGGAGAATAACATTAACCATGATTGGAGCAAAAGAGATTATGCAGGGGATAATTGGAAAATAGCTCAGGATAAAAAATGTGGGGCCATGAACCCATGAGTTTGATAATGCTAGTGAGATAGTTTAGTTGTCAATTTCCAATCTTTGAACTACTGTATGTTCCTTTCCAAAGTGCTCTGAAGTTGTTCAGTATTTAACTTTTCAATATACAGACATCTTTACATATTTCTGACTAACTGATAAGATTACTATAAGCTATATATTAACTATCATACATGCTGAGTTGGGTCATACAGGGTTCTCGTATTTGGAGGATCCAAGACAACCAACCTAGATGCATTTCTTAGTTTTTTTCAGTTGTCTTGATAATGATGGTTTGGGTTTACCTAGATTATCAGGACTCATTTAGTTACAAAATTAAATCAATATTTAATTATATTTGAAAAGAAAAATACATGCCTAGACTGGGGTATATTTTTCTTTTCAAATATAATTTGTCCATCATTAAGATGTTTCAAAATGAATAATAAAAACAAATATTTTATATTAAATTTATCACTTGGTAAAGCACTGGTGTACAAAACCAGAGATATTGGGTTCAAATCCCAATTTAGGCATATATTTTTCTTTAAAATTCATCGGAGAACATATTGTTTAAACAACTCACCTCATAGGATTCATGCTTCCATGAAATCGCGATTTCAAACATAGTCACGTTCATCGTCAGCCATAACTCCGACTCAACATTAATTAAATATATTTTTCTCTTCAAATAAAATTATATCAGTGAATTTACCATGCGGCCATGAACCTACAGGTACAATAGTGCCAGTGACTTAGTTATACAGAAAACACTATAGAAATACTAGTTCACAAAATACAATAAAGATACTAGATATAATGAATGAATCACTTATCTTACCTCATAGTTTGTTTTTCTTAAACATGGGAACTGCAGTTTTCAAGAGGACATCCCTCTCATTTCAACCGATATCTATGGGTTATAGATGGAGATTCCAACAAAAATCCAGTAGTCATAATATCAGTTGAAAATGAGAGGGATATCCTCTTAAAACTGTCGTTCCCGTGCTAAAGAAAACAAAGTGACTCATTCATTCATTGAATTAAGAACCTCATGTTATTTCCCATATTATAACTACGAATACTAGATATAGCTTGAGTTTTAACTTGCTAGGAAACCTGGGTAGAGGCACTTCCTTATTTTGTGGATATTGGGATAGTGTTGCTGCTATGATAAAATAGATTCTTTCTGAGAGTACAGCTCATATTTTGTATTCACTGAAACTGTTTGAAAAATTCAAAAGCTAAAACAAGATCTTGTTTACATAAGGATTTTTTAAATTTTTCTCCTTGACAATATGAACCTACGGATTCGATAGTGCCAGTGAGTAAGTAAGAGTAAGTTGACAGTAAGGAAGCTGAAATGCAAAGGAAATCCTCTTATCAGATCAGGTGTCAGTAGTGCAAGAAGCTCAAGTGAAAATTAGTGCTGCTAAGGGAGAAGTTGGAGACAAAGTGCAAGTGGGAGAGAGTAATGAGAAAAATCCTGGATACGCTAAAATGTAAATGTTTTGATGGGAAAGATGGAGATATTCCAGAAGAAATGACCATGAAAAAATAAAATACATTTGAAGTTTGCTCCTGTAAAATTTGTAGAAAGGTAATCTCTGATCCCGAGGATCGCGGGTTCAAACCTGGCTGGGGTCGATGTTTTTTTTTTTAGGATGGAAAAAATCCAAAGAGCAAATCCTCCAGGAGGGACTTATGCAATGGGTCCTGAGTTTGAAAATTTTCAGGCTCGTAAAAGATCCTTAAGCCTGAATAAATAGACCTCTAAGCAAAATTGATCAACCTCCTTCATCCTAGTAATATCTTAGTTGCCTACTAGATGTCTCATTGGGTCGGCATGTTGACCACATACCATTCATGACATCCTTAGGGGAATAAGAGTACCAATAACTAAATTAACTGGTCCAGTAACCCCTAACAAAGGAGAGGCTAAGGCCCAACATTGGGTTGTTATGCCATTGTAGATCATTTTCAGAATAATTGTATTAGACAAAAGACAGCCTAACTGTTGAAAATTTGGAGGAAATATATTTTGCTACTATTTATGAAAACAAATACTGAGTTACATATCCCATTTTAGTTTTTTTATCTTGGTTTAAACTCATCCTTTGTAAGTACTTTTGCTGCCTTATGGGGATACAAACTGTTGGGAGAGGATTTGAAACGCTGGATCACACACTTTTTTTTGACCACACAAGGACTTGCAGGGTTTCAATGGATGTGTGATCAGCTCAGTACCAAGGCCATCTCTGAACATTTGAGGTGGTCATAGGACAAGGGGTACAAGTGATAAAAAATTAGTTTGGCGAAAATTAAGTTTAAAGATCAATGAGAATGTAAAATTCCAGGAATATCTGACAAGTTTCATAAATTGTGTGTTCCTTATACATGATAAAGTTTTAAGAATTGTAAAACAGTACCTGATATCTCAGTCGTCCTCTATAATTTGCAGTTATTGAGAACAATGAGATATCAGGTCCTGTTTTACAATTCTTAAAACTTTAACACAGTGACCTCAACAGAGTTTCGTAATGTATCTTAAAAACCTTACATTTGAGTCATTTATCTGCAAAATATGAAAAGATTCAACATAAACATTAACCCATACTATAATTTTTTTTTTCCTTAAGAGTCACTTGTACCCCTTGTTCTCAAGCAATATTTTGAAATAAATTATCTAAGAAAAGTGGATTCTTACCAAGTTTTTATTATGACTGGAGATACATAGTTATCCAAAGAGTTACCTATTACGAAAAGATTAATTGACAAAATCAGTCTTAAAAGTTCATTGCATTCATGGATACATTCTCTTACCCACCTCTTCACATGAATGTTTGCCTTCATTCCTTCCTCTTTTTGCTTTATTTTCTACCCAATTTTTGGTTTACTAATCCTCTTTCTGCCAATGTGCAATACTGGGCATCTTCTGGGCCATCTTCAAGTCATCTGGAATGAGTCAAGAAAACAAAAACACCACCAATGATAATCTTCATATTTAAAAAAAACTTACCTTTATTATAAACATTATTAGATTGCAAATCCTATAGATCTAAATCATATCTTTTGATTGTTAACCCGTCAGCGCCGACATCCATACGTGGTATAGACCTCTCTTCTTCACTTATTGCCGACATCTATACGTGGTATAGACCTATGCAGGCATGTTTTCTTTTTGTTCTGGATTGTACATTTTTGAAGCTACAAATAAGTAATTTATTTGTGTTTAACGTAGGAATTATAGAGCTTTCAGGACATATGAACAAAAATATTTGTTTAAAATTTCATTTTATATTATTTTTTTAAAAATCAGATGAGATTGAAGGAATTGTAATTTTCTCTAAATGCGCGCGACCATTTCATTTGTTTTTTTACTGCTGTATATTCTTATATTTGTGTATGAACAATATATTTTTGTAGCCTAAGATCTTAGCTTTCTTTCTGAGTGTATGAATCAGCTGTGATCACATTTTTTTCATGTGGTATTGAGGTTGAAGTAGTTTCTTACTTCAACACTCGATGGCACACAGACCTAGCTTTGTGCTGCTTTCTGTAGGGCTTCTAATAAACTTATACACAATCTAATTTTTCAGGTCGATAAAATGATATACAAATCGATCTGTTTAGGGGAATACCTGATTTATTTCGCCTCTTTCAAAATAGACATTACTTACAAGGAATCATGGTTCACGGAATCAGTCTGAGGCGCAGTGTCATGCGTTATATATGTAATTATGGCCAGTCGTAACCTAAAAGACACTTCTTCAGAAAAATTACTCCTAAAAGTGATAAATTGAAACCTCAAAGGAGGTGTGTTTGTACTAAACATGGGAGAAGAATGACATCTGTTTATTGTTGCCAGGAATGTGATGTAGGTCTGTGTATTGAAGAGTGTTTCGAGCTGTATCACACAAGCTCAACTACTAAGGTGATGTGATTTTTTATTTCTAAAATTAGCAGTACTAAAATAAGAGAAAATTATTTTTATGGTCTATGTAGTTGTAAATAACTGCTGTAGAATTTTTATACGAATCCAAGCAATAATTCAGATTCTAAGTATAAACATTGCTAGTGCTTTGACACAAGATTAAGCTTGAGTTCACTCTTCTAAATATTCATTCTGATTTTGGTTATGTCAGCTGCTTTTGTATATACAAGTTACAGATGAATCAGCACTATGCCACACAATATATTTAGCGTCTCACAGAAGAAACAGGGATGTCCAATGTGAGCAAATCAAATTATTTAGTAAAAATGTGTATCATGAGAGAGAAACTCAGATTTCAAACAATTTTTTTAATAGTTTATAAAGCCTACTGAACTCCATACGGTATGTATTAAATTTCTCATTCATTTCTGAGCTAACAAGTAAAAATTACGTTCAAATCCATCGATATTTAAAAAAGTTATGATCGTCTATATAAATCAGTGTTCTAGGAATACTAAAATGTTAAAATGGCCTCCGTCCATGCAGTAGGAAAGCAAGTAAAAGGGTGCGTCACTGACAGGTTAATAATTTCCAATTATCTCAAAATGTATTGCTAAAAAAACGTTATAATATACAATTGTGAAAATATAGGTAAAGTAGTTAAAATATTTTACTTACTGTGAAGGCTGAGGTTAAGTTCATGTTCATCAGATTCTGATTCAGACATAATATTTGATAAATCAATAAATCTTGAAGAATCACCAGCACTATATTAAACATTAATAATACAATAATAATCTTCATGTAAAATTTGTTGGATAGATTAAAAAATACAATGTTCTAAGCTTGAGTCCACCTAGCTGTTGGAAGCCAAGCAGTACAACTACAGACGTAGCCCTTGTCCTCCAAGTAGAAGAGCTTGTTTTTCTGAGTGATTTTCTATGACTCCACTACATGTCAGGACCTGTCAAACTCACACATATACCTCTTGGGCACCAGTTTGTCATATTAGATAACTATTTCTGCACTTAACTCATTTTTTAAAAAAGAGTCCTTGTATCCCTTGTCCTCTGACCGCCTCATTTAAGACACACCATTCATGCTAAATAAGGTGAATATGATTGTGAAGGCTTGATAATGTTCAGGGACCATTTGGGCCTTGGAAGTTTTTTGTCTTGCAGATGGGGAAAAAAGCCTTTGCCCACAAAACTTGCTTCAACCAGGGTTCAAAAGAGGAACATTATCTGGATGCCAATATAATGGACTAATTTCAAATACTGGATTTTTTTCTAACAATAAGACTAGTGTCCAATTACAAAACCTTTTTAGGTTCCTAAAGTATAAATTTTTCATGTCTAGAATTCCGAGGTCTACTTATGTCCTACTATATATTGGGAAAGTCTCATTCTGTAGTCAAGTGGTTTAAGGAATGATGCCTTGGTGCAGAGCTTGCGCTGGTTCAAGTCCATATGGAGAAAAAATTTCTCATGGACCTTCGACCAGTATGGGATTCATGCCCTCAAGCATTGTGAAGAATTTAGGTAGCTATAATAAGTAATAGCTCCAAATTAAGAAAACCGGCTGTAACGGCTTGAGAACACAACATGCTGACCACATGTCACTCTTATACTGCCTAGATGATCGTCCACATCTTTAAATGACAAGTGGATGTGAAGCCGGTTGGTAGGTCTCTCACACTATGGATTTTTTTTTTTGTTATGTTGGGAATGCTCACAGAGCACTCTGTGGGGAATGCTGTAAAACACTTGATTGCCAACGTAACTTGCTATATGCATAGCTGCTAAAGCCGTATGAAGTTCACAGAAAATAATTCAATTACAATGGATACCTGCACATTGTGGAATTGCTGGAAATGACACTGCTGCTTTTCTTGCCAAAAAAGGCTCCAATTTAATTCAGAATACTACTAAAAGCTTACCTTTCGCATCCATAAAAAGATAATTAAAAACAAATAGAAAATCAAACAAACCAAGACCTATATAATAAAGCCAAAGACAAAAATGGAATATTTTAGTAAAGAAGCCAGATATTATTCCAGAAATTCCACGTAAAACTCCAGTAGCAAAATTTAGACTGCTTACAGAGCATGACTATTTGGCCAAACATTTATATAAAATAGGAATCTACACAAATCCAAATTGTCCTCTATGCAACAAAGACGAAGAAATGAACGAAGAACACCTACAAACCTGTGAAGTATTACCTGTTGGATCCACTATAGAGAAATATCGGAGAACAAGAACGCTAATGGCTTCATCATCATCATCACTTGGTGACAGCCACCCCAGGCCAATGCAAATGGAAGAGAATGATGCCAGGCCTAGTATTTTCTGCCAACGCTTGGAGCGTTTCAGTCGCTATCTCGAAAGCAAATTCGTCTGCAGTGAGAGTCAGCCAACAGACTTCCTGAATTAAATATTTTTTTATTATTGATATGAGCTGACCTACTCTTAATTTAAGTAGAAACATTATTGTGATAAAACTTTTGTTTAAACTATTCCATGTAATATTAGCTTTGAATATTTTTTATACCTAGTTTTTTTATTTATATCATAATAAACCATGATAATAAACTGTATATTTTATTCTATTATGTTGGCTGCGTATGGGACATTCCATACGAAATCGGCAAAAAAATTGTGAAAATTGAACTCACATCTTTAAAAGTATACCATTTTTTTACAGTGAAACTTTATGATATACTGAATATCTGAACCGAATTTCAAGTCTTCGCTTGGTGTAATTAAAGAATAATAGAGCTGTCAATTTATCGAATTGTTTTAAATAGTCTCTTTTATAAAATACATTTCTCGAAGTATGGCTATTCCCTCAACTTGAAAAGATAGTCACATTATAGATGATTTTATGCTCTATCGCTTGAAAATTAGTATGTTAATTTACGTTTTTCTGAAGGGCGTAAATGCAATTAATATGCAATTGACCTTCCCACCAAAAATTTTATAAAATCAAAAAATGCCACATTATTACCTGAACACCAGTTAATTTTTGTAATTAGTATTAAAGTGGAGTCTTGAAAGGAAACTACCAAAAATAATTATTTTTCCTAAAATCTCCTATGTGTAGACTGCCCGCAATACCTTTCGCGTGAGTGGAGATCGCTCGCTCGTACAAACAATGACGGAGCTACTTGGTAATAGTCCTTTGCGCACTTACAAATATTTTTTATTGTTATTATCATCATTACATTATTTTTATTATCATTATTACATTATCATCATCATCGTGGACAAGTGGTACCTCTGCACGCCTCCGATTCCGAGGTTCGCGGGTTGAAAATCGATAGGAATCAATGGCATTTAAAGGCGTAACAATTCTGAATGTAGCTTTCTCCAGAAGGAAGGAGATCCGTGAGTCCCGTGTCGTAAATTTATGGTACGTAGGAGAACCTCGCGCTTGAAATAAATTGCCACATAATAAAACGTAATTAAATATAACAATCTTTATTGATATATTCAGTAGGCGGTTAATTTTGTGCTGATTTTGGCTAATGTATAGTTTAATTTAAATATTAAGCACCTACGAATTCAAGCTGGTAGGCTTATTAAAAATATTTTCTAGAGAGTAGTTTTGTAATGTTTTGTACTTGTACCCTACACCAATGCCTGATGTTGAATATTGTAAGTAATGTTATAAGCTATCGATAATAATTTATAACAATTTTCATGCTGTTACAAGTAATATTTAAGAGGTATAAATATACAGTATTTTATTGGCTTGGTATCACTTACTGATCTTGCATCCCCTACTCATGACATATCTAAGATGATATTAAAATGCGCGATAATATTAGCTTTTATTATAAGCTAAATTATTATAGTATTTAATTTAATGTCTAAACTTCCCATTATTCTCCTTTTATAACACAAAATGTATACCTCTACGATTATTCTCTCATTCCAGAAATATTTAAGAAATTGTAAAATTATATATTAACACATAATATTGTTAATAACTATTGTATACTGATATATGCATAATTAAAATTATATTTAACTTCTAACTCACCATTCAGTCTTTGTAGATCTGCAAACTTGTGAGTTAAAAACAATAAGATATTATTTTAAAGTTCACTGTGACTTAAAATAACGAGATGCACTAAACATACTGATGTAAATCAACTGTCTAGTATGTAATCTGAACTTAAGAATTGTTTATGTTAAACAGATGTTTAAGGAAGACTTACTGATGCTGCATTATTATCGTTTGGTAGGAAGTGGTACGAGTATTAAAACATTCGTTTTTATTTGGAAGTGATATCTTATAACAATACTATTTCGTCAAAGTTTTCAGGTACAATACAATACACGAATAAAAAGTTATTTTAAGACTGAAATTAGTAATTATAACATAATAAAAATTTATACCAGTTTATTCAATTAATGATGAAAGAGTTTTTATTATATAATATTGCATTTAAATTGTAATAAAAAATTTGTAACAAAATAAATAATTTGTTTTTAAAAAAGGGCAGAAGATTACGAGTATTTGAGAATAAAGTTCTTAGGAAATTTTTTGGATCAAAAAGAAATTAACAGACAGGTGAATGGAGAAAACTACATAATAGTGGAGCTATATGATCTGTATAGGAAGCCAATATAATAAAATCACTTAAGTCCTTAGCTGCGATGGGCAGGAATATGGCACGTAAGGAGGATGAAAGATGTTCTTCTGAAATTTCTCGTAGGAAAACCGGAGGGACGCCCAGTTGGAAGATAAGAATAAGGTGGGAGATAATAAAAAGAAATGAGGGGCCTCCTACGGCCCCCGGGGGGTCTTCTTTCCCAGGAACCGAGGCAACGGAAGTAGAATATACAGGGGTAATGGGAAAACGTTAGCCGAGATGTGATGTATGGCGAGCTTATGTCTCCGCTGCTCTGAACATTAAAGGTTCCACAGAGCCAGTGAGGAGTTATTTATAAAAATTTGTTTAAATAATTTTCACAGTAACGTAATTAACAGAGCTCTTTACTTTCTCACTTCAGCAATAAATTTGGATAAATAAATATCTACTGCGTAAAGAATTGGGAAATATCGCCACTTTTATAAATTTACGGTAGGCCTACTGTTCCATTAAGCAGAACATATAATAATCTATTCGATTTAATGACAGTTGAAAAAGTCACTAATGAAGCTCTTTCAATAAAGTACGCGCGCGACCTTGGTCGTGAAATGAATCTGCAGCACCGTGGACCCGCGTGTTTTTTTACGAAAATAGAATAAAAAACATTTTATATTGTCTGAAGCTATTCAACTCTCCAAAAGGGTTATTGCTGTAAATTAATCCTATTACGTGAGTATGTATCCTGTATTTTTTCCGTTTTCCTTTTGATATGATACTGTACTGCAGTAAACCACCATAAAACAGAAAATTGACACCGAAAATTAAAATATCCTAATTATAAAAATAACACCCTTAAACTACATGATATCACCTATATAAATATGTTTGAAACAAATTTTTTGCTGTTTAACTGTTTCAGAAATACTAGTTAGTAAACATTTTTAGTTTATCATATTTACGATAATTTTAGATCATCATAACTACGAACCTATTGATGATAAAAATTAATTTCTATATTAATACGTTTATAAAATGTATTCACCATATTTAGGGATACATAAAATTAAAAAAATAAATTGCAAGATTTTTTTGCTGTCCGATTTGATATGGATTGTCCCGTAATTTTAAAATGTAGGAGCATCGTTGCATCAATTTTTGTTTGTTTAATTAGGAGGAATTAATTTTCTGTCAAAAGAATATTTTCTAGGTAAGTTATTATTAATACGTAAATGCATTAAAATAAATATTTAAAATATATGAATTGGCTCATGTTTCCATTAGGTCACAGAATTTTTAAAATCATCAAATTACTTTTACGGAATTATTAGGTTATGGTTTTGTTTTTATTTTCCATTTCCTACCTTTTATAAAAATTTTCTAATACTTTGTTAAAATTCTTAATATTTTTCCTGCGCATAATATAAAGATTCTTATGTGACTGTTCCATTACGTTACGTGACCTAGTGGAAAATCTTCCTATGGTATGATTGTTAGTCTATATAGTGCATACAGAAATTTTAGGGAGCAAACATGCTTCTGTATAATGTTAGAAATAATATTATTTTAAGTAACTTTTTTTTAATGATACATACATAGATGCCATATCTTGACGTAATTATATTGAATTATTAATCTTCATCTAGCCACCTGTCATTGTTCTGGGGTCAAGTTTTGGATAAGATTCTCTATCTATCTTGGTTATTCCATGTCTACTCTTCCATAATTCCCATCCATTGGAATACCCTTTTCTAGACATTCTCCTTAACTTGTTCTACAGACTTTGTCTATATCTTGGTCAACCTCTGAAAAGACGGTGTTAATAGAGCAAGTAAAGTTACATAAGACACAGCAAGCCACAATAGATAACTGCTATCGAAGGATAACAATATATTGAATTTATATATATATTGTAACTTGAACCCCAGAATGTGTACTTGAAACTGAAAACATATTACATTAATTAAAACTTAAAAAAAAACAATGAAGGAATATTTAATTATAAGTACAGTACTTGTTTTATAATTTTTTTTTATTTCAGCAAGAGAAACTGATATTTTTAGATAGGAGAATGTTTATTTTCTACCAGTTCTTTTATAACTTACTTTATGGTTATCCTGTTGAAAATAATATGTTAGGATTTCTGTAATTTTTTCATGTTCATATAACTGTAGTATGTTTATAAAGATTCAAAAAGGTATGTAGTGCCCATTACAGTACGTACTTTGTAATAACTTTTTTTTTTTGTTTCTATTCAGATCTGCAAATGTCCAGTAATGCTGCTCTTAATCTCCATCTTGAAAGGGGTCATTGTAAACTGAATTCACCACCAATACAGTGAAATGAATGGTTTATTGTGATTTAATGCATTGTTTGATTGAGATTGTCATATGTTAAGAACATTAGATAGTAAAAATACCTGTAATTTTTGAATTAACCTTTTTTCTAACCTTTTTTTCTAAGGGACCAAATTTTGTTTGCAAAATATGTAGGGAAAGAAATTAAAAAATCTCAATGCATTAATTCTTCATAATTACTTAAATTCTCTTATTGTTTATTATATTTTTGTTCATATGTCTAAAATAAAAATTATTATTAAATATATTTCTATTTTCATTTGAACCTTTCCTTGAAAATCAGGGTCATCCTCTCTTCAATTCTAAGAAAATGTAATGTAAAAAATGATATTTCGAAGAAAATTTTGAACAAAAAACCAGTTTAAATGTATACTTTAGCTTAATTGAATTATAAAATATTTTCCAGTTTTTTAAAACTAATCAAATGTTTTTCTGATGTATTGAATAAAGAGTAAGTTGAATAAAGAGTAAGTTGAGGGAGGGTCTTGGAAATTGAGATGAAGTTCTGAATTGATACATTCATAACACTGTGAGGTTTTATTTTAATAATAATTAATTATCAAATTTTACAGCTTGCCTCATACTTTTGTAAAACAGAGGACCGGTTTCCAAAAGAAGTTTTCCTTTCGAAATTAGTCCTTATTTTTTCAATAATATGAGGTGAGCTGTAAAATCTGATTGATTAATATTATATTCCAGGAATTATTTAAAATGTGGTATTACAACGCCCAAAGTGACGATGAGCCATCGGGGTAAAAATAACCTCAAAATATCACTTCCTAAAATAAAATACCATCTTCCAAACTGTTATCTGTTGTCGTTTTTTATGAACTTCGAGATCTAATTTTCTCGTTGGAATTTCAAAATTCATGGCTCTATATTTATACTTCTGAATGATATATCTTTCCCAAACTTTAATTCCAAAGACTTTTCTAAATGTTTTTAAAAAATTAGTTTCTCTTCCAATTTTTGTGATTCTCTAGCAGACTATGAGCCACAATTGCCGCTTTTTCATTTTCATAATTTTTTAATATTTCTAAAGTGTTCTTTTATATGAGTTTCTAAATTCATTTAGTTTTTTTTACACACATATATATTATACTATCCTGCAGTCATTGCAACTAATTTAATGAATTCCAGATCCTTTACTATTTTTACTTTTTATTGATTATAATAGATTAATATAATAAATTTGGGAATTTTAACATTATGAGGTTTTATGGATGAGAATCAAATGAATCCTGAATTCTTCTTCCTCATAATTCTATGTTTTTTTTAAACACAGCACCGCAGTATCGGCGACCATCGTCACCATCATCAGCTGTTTCCACGACTGTCCCGTTTTTTTTTGCCGGTAATTATCCAAACTGCCATCTGGTGTTCTTTCTGAAGGAGTCATTTTCTAAAATGCCATCTGTTGTATTCTTGAAGAATTTCGAGATTCCGGACTAACCAAGCTTGATGGAAGTTTAGAAAATGACTCCTTCAAAAGAACACCAGATGGCAGTTTGGATAATTACCAGCAAAGAAAAAAATTGACAGTCATGAAAACAGCTGATGATGGTGACGATGGTCGCCGATACTGCGGTGCTGTTTTTAAAAAAACATAGAAGTATGAGGTAAGAAGAATTCACAATTCATTTGATTCATATTATTAGATTACCCAGATTAAATTTGTTAATCGTTGCCAATGTAATATTGAATTTGTTAAATAGTTTTTTTAATTTTCTGTGTGTTCCAGAATAGTAAGTAATTTTCTTGAATTGTTTCCTTTGTTTTAAATCAGGTTGTAGAGTAGTGTATTCTTTAAGTCTTTTTTGTTTTATACCTAATAATTACTTCTCACTTTAAATTTGATTGAATGAAAGCTTGTTTTAAATATTTTTTTATAATTTATTTTCTACTTTTTAATCATACTACAAGTCTCAAAACATATAATGTAATTTACCTTATAGTTTTCTTCTTGTCAAGTCTTTCATTTATACCAATATTAAGAGTGTTGTAAAGAAAAAGCTAATCTGCCATCTTGCAGCAGCTGCCATTTTGAACATATTACAATATTGAATATAACAGATTCACCGGCACTATCGAACACGCAAGTTCATGGCTGCATGCATATAAATTTCCATACATCCCTATCCAGAGCTAATGTTTTCCAATCATTCCCTGTATAATTTTACTTCCCTCAAATCGTGATTAATGTTATTCTCCCGTCTCATTCTTGGGCTACCAACTGTCGCATGGAAAAACAAGAGGGAAGGATTTTTCATGCAACTCTTTTATTCCTCCGAGCATTATTGAGTATACTATATGTATTGTCAGCAAAACCAAAGGTTGTGTGCAAAATTTTAGCATGATTGGATATATGGAAGTGTTGAAAAAAAATTCTCTCACAAAAGAGACAAGTAAAATTGAATAAAATCTTGTAAAAAAAATGTGTGCTTTTTAATTTAGAATCACATAGTTGACAAAAGTAGATGTGATGTTTTCATGATTTTGCATAAAAATGAGCATAAACTTTTATTGATATTTTTTTTTAAATTTAACATTTCTCACTGAATGACAAATTATATTTGAAGAGAAAAAGAAGCTGCCAGATCATCATCATCTTAAGGCACTACACTTCAAAATTAATGTTTTGGCCTTCTCAATCTTCTGCCAATTTCAGGTTTGACACCCTCATCTTCTTCAAATCCTCCCAAAATATCATCCTACCACCTCATCTTAGGTCTACCAACAGCTCTAGTTCCTGTAGGCTTCCATTTATATAGTTTTTAACTAATCTCTGTTGATCCATTCTTATCAGATGACCAAACCACCCAATCCTAAGAGATTGATGTAATTCATTATATTTTGATTTTGAATTATATTATTAACTAGCTAATACCCGGCGTGCGCTGCTACTCCTAAATAAAATGCTAATGTGTTTTTTACCAACAGCCTTGAGCTGAGAGTGATTTTTAGGGGTGAAGGGGTTGAATATTACAACTCTCTTATAGTTTATGTTCATCCCCGGAATCTCTGGACATTTTTTCAAAAAGCCCCATCACAATCGGATTGAATGGTATGGCAGAGCACGCTTGCCTGGGAATCTACTTATCCTTATCTTCTTGGAATCAATGAAAGACAAAAAATGGTTATTGTGAGTTATCCATAAAAGATAAACATATGCTGTCATGGACTTTTTTGTAGAGTTTTTTGAAATATTCAATTCTGTGTACATTAATGTGGTGTATTTGTTATGGTTTAGGCAGCGTAAGCCATTTAGTGTCAAAATTGGGACTTTATTTCACGTTTTCGCTACAAAGGGTGATTTTTCAGGGGTGAAGGGGTTGAGTATTACAACTCCCTTTTGTCTATGTTCATCCCGGGATCTCCTGAACATTTTGCAAAAAACCCCATACAAATTGGATCAAGGTATGGCTGTGGCATAGAATACGAACAAACCAACCAACAAACATTGATTTTTATATATTAGATTCACTATTTGTTTTGATTTTCCAAGTTTGGTCTCATCCTTTATTTGGACCAAGCTGCCAAATAGCACGTAGACCAAGGTTCATAGCCTTTGGCACTCTCGGAAATTTGTATAGATAAGAGAAAAATTCACATTAGATTGGAGGCGCTAGATAGCTCGGTTAGAAAGAGCACTAAACTCACTGGCACTATCCCCGGCGCAGACTTAAGTTCTCCAAACATCCTTATCGGAGCTAATGTTTCTAATCCATCCCCTGTATAATCTACTTCCTTCAAATCATTGTTAATGTTATTCTCCCCCCCATTCTTGGTCTACCAAATAGGGTTTTCCCTCTAGTTTTCTACAAGAAGCCTCCATGCCCTCTTTCATTCCCATGTCTTGCTTATTGTAGTCTACGAGACTTAATTGTTCTTATTATATCTGGTTTCCTATAAAGGTCATTTAGCTCATTTGTTATGAGTCTTCTCCAATTTGCCTGTCTGTTATCTCTCTTTGGTCCAAAAATTTTCCTAAGAATTTTTATGCTCAAATACTCGTAATTTTTCTCCTCCATTAAAGAAAGAGTCCATGTTTCGCAACCATGTGTATAGAACTATAGACTTTGGATTCAAACTCCAGTCTAGGTGTAAATTTTTCTCTTCAAATATAAATGTTTATATTTAAGAAAATAAATGTAATGCTATCAAAATTGTAATATAAACAGTCTACTCATGTCTGGCTTAAGGGATGAGATGAGAAGAAGCCTTCTACTTTGAAGGTCTGTGATATGTGATATACAGTGAATCCATTTTAAGATGAAACCTCGCATCATTCAGTCGCCGCCGCTGTAAGCAGTACGATTCGCAGCATGGGATACAAGTTGTACACAATATCCCAGCGTTAGTTGCTTCAGTGTGTCATACTGGGACGCTTGTTGTCATGTGTTACATAAGAAAGTAATCGAAAATGAAGTATACGGTTGGAACAGTGAATTTATTTGGTGGAATTGTATTTATGAGAAATAAACCATAGAAGGCAACTTCGGAGATTTTCTCAAAAATATCCTGACTATGATTCCTACAAAAAAGTGCCTTTCGAAGTGGATGAAAAAATGGCATACAACAGGTTCATTTGTGACAAACCGAAGAAGCGTGAAAGGCACGTTTTAACAGTAGAGAAACTTGAGGATATTCAGTGCGATTAGATGTAAGTCCTAGAAAATCACTAAAATGTTTGGTGCAGGAAAACTAAACATATCCAAGGGGCAGTCCAGAAGCGACCAGACTGTTGAAATTCGACCTTATAAACAAAGGTTATGCAGGAACTTAAACAGGCAGATTTCACCACAAGAATGGTGAGTAATAAGCCTCTATTTGTAGGCCTATTTTTTATAATAATCTAAATTAGTTGAGTACTTGTATTTTGTAGCTTCTAACTTTCTTCATTTGCGATAGTAACAAAACACACTCCCCACTGGTGCAAGCACAATAGCAGGCAAGTGAGAGCCACTGCAACACTGTAAAAAGGTTCCGCTTAAAATGGATTCCCTTACAAGGATGTTGGCTGACCAGGCATGGCATACCATCATAGAGGCAGATGAAATAAAATAAAATAGATACATGAGTATGATGTAGTAGTGGAAGTAAGTTTTTGACGGGGAAAATGGGGATAAATCTCCCCTGACTCCATTTCATCACCATGAACCCTACATGGAGCGACCGAGATGCAAACTCGGGAACCAGAGATGAGGGAATGTGTAACCACATACATAAAGGATTATCATAAGTAATGCCACGAGTGATTTCCAAATTATCGACAAATTCACGACTCACGAAGTGAGGAGTGAATTTATCTAGAGAATTTGGAATCAAGAGTGGCATTTGTTAGGACTATTTAACGATAAAATTAAGCTGTTTACTCACAAATCATTATTTAACTATAGTTATTTTAAAATATTTATATATTTAATGTAAACGGCGATGTTTGAAAACAAATGAGAAACGATAGGTATGCTTCATCTGCTTCTTTTGTTTATCACTGCCAACCAGATCACTATTTATTGCCAAAGGAACGCAATATTGTAAGAATGCTCTCTAGTGGAGAAAAAATGAAACATCAAATTGTATATTAGTTCATTTCTGATGTCGTATGATGTAAATATGACAATTATATTTTGTGGATTATTACCTGGGAAAAATACATTTAAGAAAGTGCAAACAGTGGTTTCTTTTTTTGGTGGTTATAATAAATTGCTACAAATGTTTTTATATTAACACCTGCAAGCGCTATGTGTTGACATTATGCACTATATATACAATCTGGTAGCCGTATTTCTTGCAGGCCCAATCACTGTAAAATAATGGTCAGACCTGTTCAGAATATTAAAAAGGAGGAGCATTCTTTAATATGGTAAATTTAACACTGATAAATATTTCGTGAAACACGACTCTGATTGGTTGTAAAACAGAAATCATTGAAACGTGATTGGTCATTGACTCCCATTTGGGGCATGAGTTAAATAGTCATGTTAAATGAATTTTTAGGTATTTTAATTTATAAACTATCTGTATTCTTGATCATGTATTTGTTCTGCTGTTATTTATGTTTGTAATGCTGATAGCTGTCCAAAGACAAAATATTACAACAAAATTATATATATTTTTTTTATAAACCAAAATCATTGAAATGAAAACTAGCTATTAAACATTATTACTTTGTAAAGGAAATTAATAAATTACAATAGGAAATAACATTATGAGATTCTTCTTAATAAATTAGATGAATCTGGAGTCTGGAAAAGCTGATGATGGTATACATGTACATCGAAACATGTTCAAATGAACAAGAATGATTAAGTAGTTCAGTTATCTTGATGTTATATTTTTAAATTAACATTTTCAGAATTGGACTTAGTTTAATTTTAGAAAGAAAAATTTAATGCTCAGACCAGGATTCGAACCCGGATCTCTTTTATCATTAATTTATATTTAATCGTTCATACAATGTTTCTTCATAATTACTATAACTTCGAACATTTACTTCAATGGTACACAAAATAATTATTAAATCTTGTTAATTTCAACCCTGCTTTAGCCCAAACAATGTCCACAACTTGCATAGCTCATATTTTAGGCTGGCTGAATATTCAGGCCATTTCAGCGTTATTTTACGCAAGGAATACGAAGCTTTAATAAATACAAAAACAATTTTAGTCAACATACTATCAACTTAAAATATTTATTAAATGAATTTTAATAAATAATCAAATTTGGCCATTTTTTGTCAAAATTAAAACATATTTTTCCAGAATTTCAATGCTCTAGAACATATCTAAATCTACTTAATTATGTCTATTAGAAGGATGTGAGCAAGTGTCTCTATTTTACTGCATGAAATGTTTTAGACTGGTTTTCCCACATTTTTATTTTCACTGCATTTCTGCAAATTCAAAAAAAAATAGCATCTACAATTTTAAAGCTAAAGGGTTGAAATTTTTACTGCATTTTCTAAAGTTATGAACACTAAACTAATTAATGCATGGGAATAGTGACAATTTTTCAAAATAAAACATTAAATTTATGTTGAGGTTTATAAATTTTAATTCTAGACCAGCAGGAGATATATGGTGTATTTTTCTCCATTTATATTCTCCATAGAGATATTCTAATGTATGATTTTTGTAATTATCTCAATAATAAATGAGTTGGAGAAAATGTTTTAATATCTCACCTCATAAAGTTGCGTGTCTTCATAATACTGGTTTCAAAAAGTATAGTATATCTTCCATCTTCAGTCAAGGGAATTTGACTGAAGATGGAAGTAATACTATACTTTTGAAACTGGTATCGTGAGAAGACATACAATTTGTGAGGTGAGATGTTAAAACATTTTCTCAACTTATTTATTAATATAAAATAGCTCATAGCGTTTTCCTCCCACTATAATTTTAAATTAAAATATCTCAATAATATTATTTTAAAAATTGAAGAGTTTCCTTTGAAAATTGAAAAATATTTTATTTTTGTTAATTAAATAAAATAAAACATAGTTTTATTGATTTTCATATTTATTATTAATTCAGTGACAGCTGTTCGGTACACTGTACCTTCTTCAGACATGTTAACAAATTATGAATTGTGTTCCAGCTGATCTAAGCAAAACAATACAACAATATTTATTTAAATTTTTAATTTAACAAAGGGGATTCATTCAAATCAAGTTGAGAATTTAACAGTTTGTTACTACTTTTCAATTTATTTATTCTACAGCCTCCAAAAGATCTAACTTTTTACCCTGTATCACAAACATGTAAAATTTCAAAATTTGGATCGAAACAATGATTAAATTGGAATAGATAGTTAGCATATTTAGAATATTCTAAATTTCTGTTATGTGCTCTCATGTGTTCCTTTATCCGAGAGATAAAAGGTCTACCAGTTTGTCCTATATAGAAATGTCACATGTGCCACACTTCAATTTTATTACACCTGATAATTTTAACATGTGACAATGTCTATATAGGACAAACTGGTAGACCTTTTATCTCTCGGATAAAGGAACACATGAGAGCACATAACAGAAATTTAGAATATTCAAAATATGCTAACCACTCTTCCAATTTAATCATTGTTTCGATTCCAAATTTGAAATTTTACATGTTTGTGATAAGGGTAAGAAGTTAGATCTTTTGGAGGCTGTAGAAATAATTAAATTGAAAAGTAATAACAAACAGTTAAATTCTCAACTTGATTTGAATGAATCCCCTTTGTTAAATTAAATAAATATTGTTGTATTGTTGTTAGATCAGTTGGAACCGATTGAGGGTCTTTCCACTTTTCAGCGGTTTGCCCTTTTTTTACCAGCCGACTGCTGGCCCTTCACATCCACATGTGTCAATCACAGAGGTAGAGATCAACAGCCAGTGTAGGGGTGACATGTGGTAGCATGTCGAGTCCCCCAGCCGTTATAGCTGGTTCCTCAACCTGGAGCCTGTTACTTATTGTAGCTACCCAATTGCCTCACGATGCTGGGTGGGCACACGGTCCCATAATGGCCGAATAATACCAGAGAAATTTCTCCCCCCATGGAGAATCGAACCAGTGCAAGTCCCGTAGCTCTGCGCCAAGGCTTCCTACCTTAACCGCTCGGCTATGGCGCGGGGACTCAGTTGGAACACAATCATAATTTAACATGTCTGAAGAAGGTACAGTGTGTACCGAAACAGCTGTCACTGAATTATATCTTAATAAATATGAAAATCAAAATAAAACTATGTTTTATTTTTATTTAATTAATAAATATGGGTTTTTCATCAAGTAAACACACAACTCAATTATATTTGAAGAGAAAAATTTTCGCCTAGACCGGGACTCGAACCCGGGACCCTTGGCTTTCCGGGCCAAGTGCTCTACCAACTGAGCTACCGAGGCGAGTTCCGATCTAGACGCAAATTTTTCTCTTATGTACGTTGATAATTCCCTCTTTTTCTCTTCAAATATAATTTTATCCTTTCTATGAGAAGTGTTAAATTAATAATAAAAATCACCAACTCAAATTGATTATTTTATTTTGAATTCAGACTTTTTTCAAAAAGAGACATACAATAACTCAAAACCATGAGCCTCACAAAAAACAAACTCCCACTGTTCTACAGGACTAGAAGGCCCTTAGCCTACCATTGGTTGCTGCCTCACATCCACTTGTGTTAATCACAGAGGTAGACGATCATCCAGCCAGTGTATGGGTCCACATGTGGTCAACATGTTATAGTGGTTTTCTCAACTTGGAGCTGCTATTTATTGTAGCTACCCAAATTCCTCATGATGTTGGTTGGCACTGTGGCCATATTGGCTAAAATTCATGAGAAAATTTCTCTCCCCATGGAGCCTTGTGAATCAGCGCAAGTCCCATAAACTCTGCACCAAGGCATCTTGCCTTAACCACTATGCTACAGCACAGGACCTCGAAGCTAACAGGAACATTATTTACTGTAGATGGCTAAGGCAATACCCTCAATCTTGAAGCTTGAGGGTTCGAGTACCAGTGGGATCAGGATTTTTTAACTTGAACCCAAAACTTCTGGCAGCACCATTGCGTGTAGGGATCGACTGAGCCCCTAACTGAAATGTCTCCTCCTCCAAGAGCAACAGGCCTAGAAGGCCCTTGGCCTACCATTCGGCTGCTGGTCTCACATCCACGTGTTAATCACAGATGTAGACGATCATCTAGCCAGTGTAGGGGTGACATGTGGTCAACATGTCGGGGCCCCCCAGCCGTTATAGCTGGTCTCTCTAATCTGGAGTCGCTACTTATTTTAGCTACCAAATGCCTCACGATGCTGGGTGGGCACCGGTCCCATACTGCCCGAAATTCCATAAGAAAATTTCTTCCCCCATGGAGACTTGAACCAGCGCAAGTCATGTAGCTCTTTGCCAAGGCTTCTTGCCTTAATGGACTCAGCTATGGCACGGGACAAATTGAAATAAGTATCAGACTTAAATTCTGGGGGTAAAGGTAGCTGCCATGCAGGGTGAACAACCCAGTTGATTCAAGTACCAATTCTCTAGAAAAGTGGGAGTATTGACCTACTACCCTATGGTCTCCTAAGGCCTACAGAGGGATCTGCCTTCCCATCAGAGTATTATTTTATTGTAGAAAACATCACTATGAGGTTTAATTTAAAATAAATTCTTTTCACCTCACCTCATATCCTGCTTTTATAATTTGATCAGTTTCAAAACCTAGGCTGTTTCATCATAAGTCATTTTATGACCGATGTTCTGTTGTACAGGAGCGACTGCTGCATTATTCCATCTGTTGGTGAACCGTTGAATCTTCGAATCAATAAATCAGCTCCCCGAGAATTTCAAAATTAAATTTTATTTTCTTCT
>JASPKZ010010082.1:0-25000 GCA_030220185.1 Diploptera punctata
TGTGTGAGTGTGGCATTATGTATGGTACGTTATTTGTTTAGTTATTTCTACAAGCTATGCTTGATTGATTGATCAAGTATCATCTTATGTTATTAATTTATTATTTATTTTAAAATTCAACTTGTTTATATTAAAAGCTTATCTTTTATATAACGCCCCTTTGTTATTATTCAAGTATAGTAGTTGATCACTATCCTGTTACAAAATCACTCACTGTATGCATTTAGTAATCAGAATCTATATTTGTATGTATGTTCATCAGGGAAAGAAAGATGAATTAATAGCTGCCTTTCATGGACCCGAGGCAGGCTGCTTTCTTACCGATAACATCTTTGAATATCACGATCACATTAATAAATACAGCATCAACAAAACTCGATCCTGGACAAGTGTTACGCTGAGCGTGGTTTGCTTTTCTAACGTCGTAAATGGTAGCAGTAGTGTGGTTTACTTACCCACAAAAGGGTAGCTTGCAGCGTGGTTTTGGGTTTCGTAACCCCCACAAATGGTATGCAGACCGTGGTTGGTTTCCAAAAGTGAAAATGTACATAAAGCATTGCTATTTAGCAGGCGGATATACCCTACTTCTGAGGTGAATTCCATAGAGGACCTAATTGCTTTTTTTTCTGATGACTACAGACAGACCTACGGACTCCAAACTTGTAATTTATGTTACACCCAGTATCGTGAGGAATTTGTATAGCTACAATACGTAGCGGCTCCAGATTGAGAAAACCAGCTATAATGGCTGGGGGACCCGACCCCTACACTGGCTGGATGATCGTCTACCTCCGTGATTAACACATGTGTATATGTGGCCAGCAGCTGTCAGGCAGGTAAACGGCTTTCTGGGCCAGCGCGCCATGGATTTGGTTTAAAATTCCAATGTATAGTATTATTACTTACAAATATACAAGTATAAATGATGGTAATGAAGATTTAAGACATGCACAGACTATTTAATTCATGCCTCAAATGGGAGTCAATGAACAATCGCGTTTCAATGAATTTTGATTTACAACCATCACTGTCGTGTTTCACCTGGAATTTATCGAATAAATTCATCATAAAAGCTCCTCCTATTTAACATTCTGAACAGGTCAGAGCATTATTTTGCAGTGACTAATCAACTATGAAATACGGCTACGAGATTGTGTATATAGTGCATGAATCTAAACAGATACTGATTGCAGGATATAATAGAGAAGAAACCATTCATAGTGATTAACTATACCACAATAAAAGAAACCACTCTTTGTAATTTATTAAACGTACTATTTCTCAGACATTTACGTTACAGAAAAGATAATTTACATCATAGGACATCAGAAATTAATTAATAACCTATAATGTTGGTTATAAACAGTTTTATGTGTTTCATTTTTTCTTCACTAGGGTGCATTCTTACAATATAACGATCCTTTGGCAATAAATAATAAGATCTGGTTGCAGTGATGAAGAAATTAAGCATAACAAACGTTTCTCATTTGTTTTCAAACTTCGCCTTTTACATTAAATAAATAAATATTTTAAAATAGCTACATTTAAATAATGATTTGTGAGTAAGCTGCTTAAATTTATTCGTTAAATTGTCCTAATAAATGACACTCTTCATTTCCAAATTATCTAGATATATTCACCCTTCACTTCGTGAGCCGTGAATTTATCGATAATTTGAATATCACTCGTGGCATTACGTATGATAATCCAGATGTTATCGTTCTAAAAATGTTCACCTCAAATATTTGGTAGAAATCTGATTTTGAAAACGAAACAAAAAATATCAAGCGAAACACAAAATAAAATTCTCAGTTAAAGTAATATGCACACATAACATCTGCTGTCCATACTTAAACTGATCACATTTTATTTTATTTCATGGCCGCGAGGACGTATGCACACATAACATCTGCTGTCCATACTTAAACTGATCACATTTTATTTTATTTCATGGCCGCGAGGACGTATGCACACATAACATCGGACAGCATCTGCTGTCCATACTTAAACTGATCACATTTTATTTTATTTCATGGCCGCGAGGACGTTAGCTCTCCAATCATCCGTATCCTACGCTAATGCTCTCTAATCATCCTGCGTAATTTATTTTCCTCAAATCTTCGTTAATAAAATTCTCCCATCTAAATTTGCCTCCTAATTGACTATTCACTCTGGTATTACTACAATCTTTTCATGCCTCTCTCTCGTTCCCCATTCATGTCACAACTCCTCTCCATCGCGGTGTATGAGACTTCAATCTTATAATTGGTTTCCTTGTTATACAGTCTTCTCCATTCAAATTTCTCTTCGTGTCTCATTGTCCAAACATTTTGGTATGAACTTTATTCTCAAATACTCGTAATATTTTCTCCCCTGCCATTTTCGGTGTTGTTAATAATATATATAATAAAATGATAATTTCCTCTACTTCCTTAAATTATGTTAAGCATATTTAGGTATTAATAACTGTCCAGAATGGGAGAACCCCGGGTCCTACCATATGAATTTGATTGGATTAAAAAATGAGAAATCCCGTTGTCTCAGCGGAAACTGAATCCACAATCTCCTGAAATATAGACAGAAGCTCTAGACCGTACGAGTGGCCGTAACTATTATATAAAAATCAATGTCTGTTTGTTTGTTCGTATTCTATGCGCGGCCATACCGTTGAACCGACTTTGATGGGGTTTTTCGCAAAATGTTCAGGAGGTTCCCAGAATGAACGTAGGCCATAAGGGAAGTATGATATTCAACTCCTACACATTTAAAAACAACATAATATAATAGTTATGGTTGATTTCCTTCTTACTGCAGGACCCCGGGCTCTCCCATTCTGGACTTCCAGGAGAACCGAAAGAATATGCTCACCGTTAGTCATTAATTTGGCTAGCCGTAGGGCATTCCAACCCTCATATATTACTCCAAGCTGTCTTGAAGTCATTTATTTTCCTCGCGGTCCGTGATTCTGGATAATGTACCAAAATATTTCTCATTCCACCAATATTTGATCACCGAACACAGGCCACCCCCTAATTCCAGCGACTGTACACCCCAGCCGAGGATCTAGAACCTCGGTGAAAATGAACACCGAGCCTGCCAAATTAAAAACTATTTACAAAAATAAACACCAAACTCACACTCAATAATAATCATCAACACTATATCAACCTGCATCGGGAGAGGCTTAGTTTCTTTGGGCTCAAACACCAATTATACGTTTTTATCACACTATCTTTGATAACACAGCTGAGGTGTTTATATATATATATCATACCTGAGAAAGGTAAAACTATTTTAAAAATGAAAAACAGCTACATCTATTGGTCTTAAAAGCAACTTCAGCCTGGAAGACCAACTTAAAAGTAAAACTGCAAATGTTCGTTTGTTGAAAATCTCAAATCTCCAAAAGTTCTTTACCGATTTCTTTGAAATTTTGACACAATATTGCATTCGAATACGCGCGTGTTTATACTTGTGAGAGGAAAAGCTATCTTAAAAATGAAAATAACAGCTCCATCTATTTGACTCAAATCATCTTCAGCCCGGAAGAAAAACTTAAGAGTAAAACTGTAAATGATCGTTTGTTCAAAATCTGAAATCGCCGTAAGTACTTTACCGATTGCTTTGAAATTTTGATACAAGGTATGTATGTTATAGATGTAATAACTGTGAGAGATAAAAAAGTATTAAACAAGGAAAAAACAGTTCCTAACATCGGATGTAAAAGCAACTTCAACTCGGAAGACCAACTTCAGAGTAAACATATAAATGTTCGTTTGTATAAAGTCTCCAATATCCGAAAGTTCTTACCGGTTGCTTTGAAATTTGACACAACGTTGCATTCGAATACGCACGTATTTACATATACATATGTGTGTGTCTTAACTGTGACATGTAAAAATATGCTTTCTTGAAAAATGAAAAACAGCTCTATCTATTGGATGTAAAAGCAACACACTATACTACATATTTTACGGCAATGAATAGCAATATTTCCATTTAACCTGACTTATCGATAGCAACGTCTAGCAGAGTACAGCTAGTAATAGTATATATATATATATATATATATATATATAAGCAGTTCCTTGTCTCAGGTCCTAAAGGTAGCAAGTTCAATCTAGACCGCAGATGATGGTCTTTTAGGATGGAAGAATCCAAGGACAAATCTTCCGGCAGGAAGTTCCTAGCCGTGCGTTCAGAGTCTGAATAATTTCTGGCTCGTGTAAGAACATGAAGCCTTTCTTTACCATGTAATATCATAGTTGCCTACTAGGTGTATCTTTGAAGCGCTAAGCTAACCACATGTCAGTCACTGACATCTCATGGGAAATTATATTATATATATAATGTCCACCGTGTGGTATGGAGGTATCGTGCTGATTGTCACGCAGCGGGACAGGCTACTGGGTGAGGTTTCTTTCGGGGTTTTTCCTCACCTGTAAGGCAAATGTCAGGAAGCCTAGAGCCCAACGGTCCGTGAAAATCATCCGGCTAACATCATCATCATCCTTGACCGGTGTGGAAAGTAACGGGAAGCTACCACACCTACAATTCCATAGTAAAGCTGCAAAGCATAGCATGGAAAGGCTATGATTGCAGTGAAAGATCTACACTCGGGCAGAGTTACTAATGATTGGTGGATATATATCATCACCCGATATATAATAACAGCTGCCACTGTCTTCCGGAAACCAAACGCCATTCATCTCTGTCCATCCATTGATCAAATTTACATATATATATATATATATATATATATATATGAAGCACCCTGAGTACTAATTCAGGAGACATAGGTCATCTATTCACGAAGTTTCATATAAATCCGTTCAGCCGTTAATACCTAATTATTTTTTTACTCCAAACATCTGAGCACAATAAAACTGTCGCATTTATAATGTCAATGAGGACTCCGCAATAAACCGTACAACGTAACATTCGTTGACTCATAAGAAGGAAGATAATTAAACTTTATTCGTTATAAAGTCATTATGTTGCAGGTGTTAGTGAATGTTCTTATCAAGTCCATTTCTCGCATGCCAGTCACGTGAATAAACTTATTTTGTTAAGTTACATGTAACAAAATACATGTTTAGAGTTTTATGTTGTTATAAACTGCAGTCACTAATAACATAAAGCTAGCATATACCCAGCGTGCGCTGCTACGCCTAGGTGAATGAAGTGTGTTTTTATACTTGAAGGTCAACTAACTGATGTTGCATGAACAATTATTGCTCCAACTATCATTTGCATCTTCATTTCAATACCTTCACTGCGAATACTTTATTTAATAGATTAAATTAACAGGCCAATAATTATACTAAACACTTTTGTCCATTTCAGTTGAGTAAGTAAAAAAAGATATACATTTATATAGTAAATATTTTTAGATATCTTGTGCTCAGTATTTGGCTTTGTCCGAGAATATATTTTTCCCGATCTACTGGCATGAATGAGCAGAAAGAATTAATGTTTATCGTGTGTTAGCCACAAAAGATAGACATATGCTCTCGCAGACTTCTTTGTAGAATTATTTCAATATATTAAATTCTGTGTAGGCCTACATTAATTTGATGTATTTGTTAGATTTAGGTAGCGTAAGTCAATTAAGCGTACACAGAGCGACTTATTTAATGCATGAATACACCTTTTTTAGCTCAGGCCCTATAATACTTAAGGTAATATGTTATATATGTTAAAAATGTCTACACATTATGGCGAAAACCACATTAAAATTGGTCAAGTAGTTTTTTGAGGACAGACAGAGAGACACTAATTTTTAGTGCATAAGATACGAACAAACAAACAAACATTTATTTTTATATATTAGACTAGCTACTACCCGTTGTGCGCAGCTACTCCTAAATAAAAATGTTGATGTGTTTTACCACCAGCCGTGCGCTGTTATACTCTACTTTCTTGTAGAGATTTCTTAGATATTTAATTCTGTGTAAATCAGTTTGTGTATTTGTTATGGTTTAGGCAACGTAAGCCATTTAAGAGTCAAAATAGGGACTTTATTTCACGTTTTTCACTACAAAATGTGTTTTTAGGGGGGAAGTGGTTGAGTATTACAACTCTCTTATACCCTATATACATTCCCGGAATCTCCTGAACATTTTTAAAAAAGTCCCATCTCAATCGGATAAATGGTATGGCAGAGCATGCTTGCCCGGGAATTTACTTATCCCGATCTTCTTGGTATTAAAAAAAACTCAGAGCCCGATAAACCTAGAAGACTTTTGGCTGACCAGACGGCTGTTGTCCTCACGTCCATATGTGTTAATCACAGAGAGAGAGACGATCATCTAGCCAGTGTAGGGTGACATGTGGTCAGCATATCGGATCCTCCAGCCGTTATAGCTGGTATTCTCAACCTGGACTCGCTACTTAGTGTAGCTACCCAAATACCTCACGATGATGGGTGGGCACCGCACAGTGAACCAGATACGATATCTAGCCGGAAAAAAGTATTTTACTAACTCTCGCCAATTCATCTTTCTCCACTCAAAAATTATTGGCAGATGACTGTTCTTCACTCATCTGCAAAGGAGGGTAGAGTTCTAAAATGAATGTAGACAATATAAACATCGGAAGTTGCCGATAGTTAAGAACTCATCTGGTCCGCATCCCAGTTGTGTACCGAGCTGTAGAAATAAATACGTTTTGCATTAAAGATCAGTGAGTTATTCTTCTTATTCTATATGGATACTTTACCTCAAGGTTTGTACTTTTCATTGATATATTTAACGTGTTTCTATACAACCAGATATAGTGTTAAATGCACGTGGAATCATACCTTCGAAACACTAAAGAATTTACAGAACCGTTTTACTTTAAATTGAGCTACGAAAAAAAAACAGTTATGAACAGTGGTACAAATTTTAGTTAGAATATAGAGTGATTTATGGACTTCATTTCCCGCACAATAACCTGTGTGAAAATTATTGCGTTATTTTTTTGTAATTATCCTTTTTATTAGAAGAGGCGGACAGCAGCTGAGGCCCATCTTGGCGCGCAGAGAATTGTTTGATTTAATATATGATGAAAAGTGATCGATAGAAGGAATACGTGATCCTCTATTAATAAATTACAGTTAGCGAAAGTTCTGAGATGGTTTTTAAAAACAATTTAAAAACATTTTTTAAAAGCGATTTTCTAAAACTTAGGAAATTGTGCGAGAGAAAGAAAGTTAGATTTCTACTGAAATGTACTGATTGGCTGAAAGTAAATGTAAACTTTCGAGTTATTAAGAATTTAGAACACTGATAGTCGTTGAAAAATCCTGTTCCATCTGCTTATGGAATTGTAAGACCCAAAATATCTTTCGAAGAGGCTGGAACAAAAACAAAAAGGTCCTATTTCAGCTGCAATGTCTGTCTTGGGAAAGGTAGCATAACTAATTTGCTTCCTTGGCAGCATTATAGGATGGCTTAAAACCACAACCTCTCTTTTTGGTACGTAGTGTTATGTTAATACATCTACATATTGATATTTTATTGTCAAATAAATAAGAGTTTAAAAAAACTAAAACAACATGCATTATTAGAAAACCGAGCTAAAAATGAAAAATAATTTTAATTTCCAACACGCTTGGGATATAATTAAAGTGGTCAACAAAAAATCATCTCCAACATATCTAGAATAAAACTAGAGTTTACTACAAAAAAAAATAATTTTACCATCAAAAGCGTGGTGTGAATTTTATAGTTTTGTATATTTTCGTCTTAGAGAATTTACTTTTACAAATATCTGTTTATTATCAAATATATTAATTGATATAGAGCACACCACTCTTTCGATGGTAAGATTATTTTTTAGAAAACTCTACTTTGAGTTCTAGATTAGCCTGTAGATGATCTCTTTGTTGACCACTTTAATTTAATCCCAAGCGTGTAGGAAATTAAACAATCAATTGTCCTTTTTTTAGTTCGGTTTTCAATAAAGCGTGTTGATTTAGTTTGTTTAAAGTATTGTTTATTTTGTTTTAGTTTAAATATTTTAACCAGAATAAGATAAAAATGTAAATAGCTTTAAATTCGATATGATTGTAGTATGAGCTAAAAGTATTAACTCTCTTTAAAAAATCCTCCGAGCCGAAGTTGAACCAACGACCTATGGATTACTGACCATTATATACCACTAACGTCCACCGCTCTAACCATCTGAGCTCTTACAACGATAGAGTAAACAGTTTGATAAGTTTCGCAAACTATTTTTTACCGGTTTTTATTATTTTGATTCTCTGCTGATTCAGGCCAGGATTATGGAAACATATTAAATTATTGGATTGCCATTGGCCCTTTATAATTATACAAAGATTCAAGTCGATCCATTGATTTTGAGTGGGTGAAAATCGTGTTGAAAAATTCCGTTACATAATTACACAAACATTGTTTTCTATTTTATGAGAATTCTGGCCAGGATTTTGGAAAACAAAATATGCAATTATTGCATTGTTGTTGTTCCTTTACAAGTATACAAAGTTTCAGGACGATCCAATTATTTTAAATGTGAGAAAATAGTGTTGAAATATTCCGTTACATAATTACACAGGCACTTTTTTAATTTTCTGATGATTCTCGCCAGGATTTTAGAAATAAAATAAATTATTGCATTGTCATTGGTTCATTACACGTATACAAAGTGTCAAGTCGATCCAATGATTTTAAGTGGGTGAAAATCGTGTTGAAAAATTCCGTTACATAGATAGATACAGGTCAAGTTAATATAAAGCGTTTAAAAAAGACAATGCTTCATCCAACAGAGAGAATAATAGGGCAGTTGAGCCGGGTGATTTGTAATGTTTTTTATTATAATTTTGAAGCTATTCTTGTGGTTTTTTGAGTAATGTCTTTCAAAGATCAGCAGTATCCCTTTCACCATATGATCAAAGTGATATTTCTGTTGCAAGAGCAAGTTCATAGCGAGAGAATTCCTCCTTAAGAGAACATATCTTTAATTTCAGCCTCTTCGAAAATTATTTTGGGTCTTCCAATTCCACAAGCTGATGGAATACAATTTTCCAACGACCGTCATTGTTCTAAATTAACTCTTCATAACGGGAAAGTTAATATCCACTCCTAGCCAGTCAGTATATTTCATTAGATTTTTTTTCTCGCGCACAACTTCGTACGTTTGAGAAAATCGCCTTACAATTTTTTTTTATTTTTAATATAATTTAAAACATTCTGCTAACACCCCTATCCCTAATTATTTACTAAATGAAAACGTATTGCCTCTATCTAACATTTTTTCATATTAAATCAAACAATTTTTCTCTGCGCGCAACGGTAGGCCTCAGTAGCTTGCTGCCTCCTGTAATGAGAAAGCTAATTAAAAAACGCAATAATTTGCACACATGTTACAGTGCGGAATTAAAGTCCATAATTCACTCTATATTATAACTAAAATTTGAGCTATTGTTCAGAACTGTTTTTTCTTTGTATCTCAATTTAAAGTAAGAGGGTTGTAAAATTTTTTAGTGCTTGGAAGGTATGATTCCACATGTATTTAACATAAAATGTGGTTATATAGAAAAACATTAAATATGTCAATAAAATTGCAAACATTGAGGTGAAGTATCCACATAGAATAAGAAGAAAAACTCACTGAACTTGAACACAAAACGCTAATAACACAACTGGGATATAGACCAGATGAGTTCTTAGCGATCGGTAAATTTCGATTTTGATATTGTCTTCATAAATATTAGAATTGAATCCCCCTTTCAGACAAGTTAATAATCGTCATATAACAATTATATTAGAGTGAAACAAAATATATAAATTGATGAGGCTGAGTAAAAATAGCTTTTTTTTCAGCGGAATTTCATTCTGACACACTGGCCGAAATTCCATGATAAAAATGTATTTCCCCATAGCGACTCGAACCAGCGTAAGTCCCGTAGTTCTGTGCCAAGACATCTAGCCTTATCCACTCGACTACGGCCTGATACTCTTGGTAACAATCAAAGACAAATGGTTATTGTGAGTTTTGTGAGTTATCCGTAAGAGATAAGGGTCTCGCGGTATCAATGAAAGACAAAAATGGTTACTGTGAGTTGTCCGTAAGAGATAAACATATGCTGTCGCGCAATTTTTGTAGGGTTTTCGAGATATTCAATTCTGTGTATATTAATTTTGTGTATTTCTTATGGTGTAGGCAGTGCAAGTCATTTACCGTCCAAAGAGCTATTTGTTTACGTTTTCCACTACAAAGGGTGATTATTATTATTATTATTATTATTATTATTATTATTATTATCGTATCATTATTGTTATTACCATATAAAATGTTGTTTGTACATGACATTTACATTGCTACATTTATAGTATATTTAACTGTTTATAATTAGTATAGTGTATATCTATATTTGTCGAATATTTATTTGTATTTGTGCTGGTTGAGTGGAAGAGGGGGCCTTATGGCCTTAACTCTGCCAGAATAAATAAAATATTATTATTATTATTATTATTATTATTATTATTATTATTATTATTATTATTATTATTATTATTATTATTATTTTTAAGGGTGTATGAGTTGAGTATCACAACTCTCTCATAGCTTATGTTCATCCCGGGAATCTCCTGAACATATTGCAAAAAACACTATCACAATCAGTTCAACGTTATTGCCACGCATAAACTACAAACAAACAAACAAACAAACATACATACTTACATACAAACAAACAAAGAAACAAATATTAATTTATATATATATATATATATATATATATATATATAATTCTCCGGGCGGGGACTACTTCAGGGAACCCATGCCAAAGGCTCAAACACAGGGACATGTTCCTAGGAACATGGAATGTTAGGACTTTATACAAGAGATATTAACGCGGGAATTGGATAAATCGCCCTTGGATATAGTCGCTTTACAGGAAGTTAGGTGGCCAGGAGAAGGTAGTCAGGAATCAGGAAGCTTTGCATTATACTATGGGGTGCAGAAAGACCTGCATTTGGAACAGGTTTTTTAGTCAGAAGGAGGATCCTATCCGCTATCCGAGATATTAAGTTTGTTAGTGATAGGATATCATACATAATTCTAAAGGGTAAACGACATGATTTTATAATTGTAAATGTACATGCCCCCACAGAAGATAAAGATGACAAGATCAAGGATGAGTTCTACGAAGAATTAGAATGCTCATTTGATAGCCTTTCACGATATCATATGAAAATTGTCTTAGGAGATTTAAATGCAAAAGTGGGGCGGGAAGATATATTCAAACCAACAATAGGCAAATTCAGTCTTCATGAAGATAGTAACGACAACGGGGTTAGATTAGTCACATTTGCCACATCAAAGAATCTCATTGTTAAGATTACAACATTTCAGCATAAGGATATTCAAAAATACACCTGGACGTCCCCAGATGGAGAAACTCGAAACCAGATAGATCATGTATTAGTGGATAAACGCTGGCACAGAAGCATCATTGATATTAGATCAGTTAGAGGGACAGACTGCAATTCAGATCATCATCTGGTCAAGGTGAAAATCAGACAACGGCTATCGCTTATGAGAGGAACAAACGCTAAAGATGATTCTGTAAAATATGAATTAAAAAACTTGAAAAATGATGAAATGCGGCAAGAATACCAAATCAAAATTGCTAATACATTTGAAGTACTGGAATATTCAGATGACAATGTGGCAAACGAAGAAGAAACTGATATAAATAAAGAATGGGAGGCTATAAGAGATACTATTAAATTGTCAGCATCAGAAAGCATTGGTTGTTTAAAAAAGAGGCAAAACAAGAAATGGTTTGATGAGGAATGTGCCGACATTGTAAAGAAAAGAAAGCTAGCAAAAATGAAATGGTTACACGAGCCAAATGAGGTAAATTTAGAGCAATTGGGTAGTGTTAGACGGGAAAACACGAAGTTACTAAAGAGTAAGAAGAGGGAATATTTGATAGAGAAGATTAATGATCTTGAAATGAATGCAAAAAATAGGAACATTAGAGAATTATATCAGGGAATTAGTATAGAGAAGAAAGGGTTTCAGGCTAGAACAAACATAATTCGGAATGAAAATGGGGATATGATTGCAGATTCTAGGAGTATATTAAATAGATGGAAAAGTTATTTTAATCAGCTATTAAATGTACATACAGAACAGGACATTGAGGAGGATAAGTTACAGACAGCAGAAATGCTAGTCGCAGAGCCAAGTGCATTAGAGGTTGAAATGGCAATTGAAAAATTGAAGATGTATAAAGCATCAGGTTCAGATGAGATCCCAGCAGAACTGATAAAATCAGGGGGAGAAAAATTGATGGACAAGGTACGCTGGTTGCTTAGTATGATTTGGGAAAAAGAAGCTCTTCCAGATGAATGGAAGGAATCAATTATCGTACCAATTTATAAGAAAGGAGATAAAACTGATTGCAACAACTATAGGGGCATCTCATTACTTTCAACTTCGTACAAAATTCTAACAAATATATTAGTAAGCAGACTTACTCCCTATAATAATGACATTCTAGGAGATCATCAATGTGCATTTAGAAGAAACAGGTCTACAACAGATCAGATTTTTAGTATAAGACAGATTTTAGAAAAGAAATGGGAATATAATGGTACTGTACATCTACTATATGTAGACTTCAAAAAAGCATATGATTCAATTAAGAGGGAGCAGTTATATAGTATCCTGCTGGAGTTCGGAATTAGTTAGACTTATACGAATGTGTCTAAGTGGCTCAACGAGTAGGGTGCGTGTAGGCAAACAGTTTTCAGACACTTTTGAAATCCAGAATGGGTTGAAGCAAGGAGATGCACTATCTCCTCTACTATTTAATTTTGTACTAGAGCATGCCATTAAATCTTTAGAGAATGAGGAAGGCTTACAACTCAATGGTATTAATAAGCTGTTAGTTTATTATGCTGATGATGTAGTGTTGTTGGCCGATAGCGAGGAGATACTAAAGGACAAACACGCACACACTATTGAGTAACACTAAGAAATTAGGAACTGGAAATAAATATCAGTAAAACTAAATATATGGTCACACGTAGAAATACATTATATAATGGAAGTGAACAGCTAATGACAAATGAGGGAAATTTTGAGGAATTGGCTGAATTCAAATACCTAGGAACAATAATCACAAATAGGAATAAGATGCACAAAGAAATTAAACATAGGCTCAATTCTGGAAATGCATGCTATTATGCATTGCAGAGACTTTTGATGTCCCAACTCCTTTCAAAAAACGTTAAGTTGAAAATATATAAAACTATTATTCTACCAGTTATATTATATGGGTGCGAAACATGGACTCTTACTTTAAGGGAGGAAAGGAAATTACGAGTATTTGAGAATAAAGTTCTTAGGAAAATTTTTGGACCAAAGAGAGATGAACAGACAGGTGAATGGAGAAGACTACATAACAATGAACTACATGGTCTTTATAGGAAGCCAGATATAATAAAAACAGTTAAGTCCCGTAGACTGCGATGGGCAGGACATGTTGCGCGTATGGGGAACGAAAGACGTGCATGGAAACTTCTTGTAGGAAAGCCAGAAGGAAAACGCCCAGTTGGTAGACCAAGAATGAGGTGGGAGAACAACATTAACTAAGATTTGAGGGAAGTAGATTATACAGTGAATGATTGGAAAACATTAGCTCAGGATAGGGAGGTATGGAGAGCTTATGTCCGTGCGGCCATGAACCCTACGGGTTCGATAGTGCCAGTGAGTAAGTAAGTAAGTACCGGTAAGTATATATATATATATATATGATAAAGGTAACTGATGTCAGAAGTAACGTTTCTCTGCGTGGTGTAAACATTTTAAGTAATATAAATAACATTTATTTGTTATGCATGTAATTGTTAATATCTATAATATTTTGGGATGCAGACACTTCAAGTTTTTAATAGTCCATACACCACTTCACGAAGCAGGGAAGAAACTTTAATTTTCATGAGTTCTATCAATTGTTACATAGAATTTACCTTTTACAATGCAACATCAACAGACGAAATTTGATTTTAAAAATATATTCAATGCTTCATATGAGCCATCACATATCAAACCAGGTATTATACTGTTTTAATGTATTATAAACTTATCAGGGTGTAACTTTATTTAGAGATACTAATCCATGTGTGAAATTATTCTGATATCGTTAAAAACCATTGCTAACTAGTATTCACATAGACATAATGATGATGATAATTCTAATAATAATGATAATAATATACTAACTAACAAACTATCTAACTCAATGAATCGTTTAAACCCGTAGGTTCATGGCCGCGCGGACATAAGCTTTCATTCATCCCTATGCTGAGCTAGTGTTTTCCCAATCATCCCCTGTATAATTTACGTCCCTCAAATCATGTTTGATGTTATTCTCTCATCTCATTTTTTATCTACCAACTGGACGATTTCCCCCTGCTTAACATACAAACAGCTTCCATCCTCCTATTTCATTCGCATTCGTGCCATATGTCCTGCCCATCACAGTCTACGAGAATTAACAGTTCTAATTATATCTGGCTTCCTGTAAAACAATGTAGCTCACTGTTATTCTCCTGACTGTTCATCTCTCTTAGGTACAACGATTTTCCTAAGAAATTTAATCTCAAATAATCTTAAATCCTTTCCTCCCTTAAAGTAAGAATCCATGTTTCGCATTAATATAATATAACTGGTAGAATAAAAGTTTTATATATTTTCACTTTAACGATTTTTGAAATGAGTTGGGAAGACAAGTGTACTTGTAAGGCATAATAGCATTACATTTCCAGAATTGAGCATCTGTTTACCAGAATTAATTATCAGCACAAACTATCAGCTTATTAGTGCCATTGAGTTATAGACCTTCTCCTTCTTTTCTTCTTCTCCTTCATCACGGTTTAGGTTCCAAATTGCTGCTGTTTCCATCTTTTCTTTGGTCTTCCCAAACTTCTTCTTCCTCGTAGTGAATAGATGTATGCTGCTTTTGGTATTGAATTCTCAGACATTCTTGCCAAGTGTTCGTTCCAGTTTGTTCTGTATTTCTCTATTGTTGTGTTTAATTCCTCTACTTTTAGTTGTCTTATTTCTGTGTTATGGTTTTTGTCTGTTTTTTGATATCCTGCTATTGGTCTGAGGAATTTCATTTCAGGAGCATGTATTCTGGCAGATTGTTGTGTTGTCGCTGTCCATGTTTCGGATCCGTAAGTAATAATAGGCACTGTCATTGTCTTGTATAATTTTATTATACTTACTTACTTACTCACTGGCACTATCGAACCCGTAGGTTCATGGCCGTGCGGACATAAGCTCTCCATACACCCCTATCCCGAGCTAATGCTTTCCAATCATTTCCTGTATAATCTACTTCCCTCAAATCATAGTTAATGTTGTTCTCCCACCTAATTCTTGGCCTACCAACAGGGCGTTTTCCTTCTGGCTTTCCTACAAGAAGTTTCCATGCACGTCTTTCATTCCCCATACGCGCAACATGTCCTGCCCATCGCAGTCTACGAGACTTAACTGTTCTTATTATATCTGGCTTCCTATAAAGACCATGTAGTTCATTGTTATGTAGTCTTCTCCATTCACCTGTCTGTTCATCTCTCTTTGGTCCAAAAATTTTCCTAAGAACTTTATTCTCAAATACTCGTAATCTCCTTTCCTCCCTTAAAGTAAGAGTCCATGTTTCGCACCCATATAATATAACTGGTAGAATAATAGTTATTATAGAGTCTTTATTGGCTTCATTTTTCAGAGTTCTTTTTAAAGTTCCTGTTATATAATTAAACTTATTTAGTTTGTTATTTATACTGATATTTCGCAACCTAGGAAATTATATCTTACCACTTATTCTATTGGTTTATTTTCTAATATTATATTAGTCGGAACTGGATGAGCACCCTTGAAGGTCATTGATTTTTATTTTTCTGATGATATTTCCATGTCGTATTTTTTTGAAATTTCATTTAGTTTATATAGCATTCTTTGTAGTTCGTCCTCTGTTTTCTGTTATTAAAATCTGGTCATATGTAAAGGCTACTGTTTTTATTACCATATTTCCTCAGTTAATTCCCCCAGTCGTCATTTTCCTCCATGATGTTTATCATGTCAAAATAAATGTTAAGAATAGTGGTTGGAAGTGGACAACCTTGTCTAACTCATCCTGTTATATGTATAGTTTCCCGTTGATTTATTCTTATTTTTGTTTTCTCATACATTTTCTTAATTACTGCTATCAAGTCCAGTGGAATTCCTTTTTCACTTAATATGTTCCATAATTTTGGCCTAGACACTTTGTCACAGGCCTTCTTATAATCTATAAAGAAGATGTGCGTATCTAAGTTGAATTCTCTTCGCTTTTCTATTATTTGTTTTAAAGTGAATACGTTGTCTGAGCAGTTTCTTCCTTTCCTGAACTTGTCTGCTCTTCTGATATTATTGCCTCTACTATAATTGATAATCTTTGGTTGACCTTTGTTGCATATATTTTGTATGCTGCACATAATAAGCTTATGCCTCTATAGTTTTCTGGCTTTATTTTATCGTCTTTTTTAAATATTGAAATTATTTTTCCAATTTTCCATTCTTCTGGTATCGTATTTTGTTTTCAGTACTTTTTCTAGAATTTTAATGATTTTTCTTGAAAACTCTTTAGGCATTTTTTATCACTTCTATGTTTATATTGTCTATCCCGCATGCTTTATTATTTTTATATTTCTCTAATATTTCTTTCATTTCTTGCATCTCTAATCCATCTACTTCTTAATCCTCTAAATATTCTAATATAACATTGAATAGTAGAGGAGAGAGCGTATCTCCTTTTTTGAACCGTTGTGAACTTCAAAAGTATCTGAAATATGTTTGCCTATACGCATCCTACTTTTTTGTCATTTAGTTAAATTCGTATAAGTCTAACGTTTTAGGAATTCCGAACTCCAGTAGGATATTATACAACTTTTCTCTCTTAATTTAATCTGCTGCCTTTTTGAAGTATACATATAATTGATTTACTGTACCACATATTCTCAGTTCCTTTCAAAAATCTGCCGTATACTAAATATCTGATCTGTTTTAGACTTGTTTCTTCTAAATTCACATTGATGTTCTCCTAGAATATCATCAATGTAGAGAGTAAGTCTGCTTACTAATACATATGTTAGAATTTTGTACGAATTTATAAGAAATATGTTGCCCCTGTAGTTGTTGCAATCAGTTTTATCGCCTTTCTTCCATTTTTGGAAGAGTCTCTTTTTTCTAAATCATACCGAGCAACCGACGTATCTTGTCCATAAATTATTACTTCCCTCCTTTTGTTAGTTCTGCTGGGATCTCATATGATTTATACATCTTCAATTTTTCTATCGCCATTTCAACCTCTAATGCACTTGTTTCTGTGATTTGCTTTTCTGCTGTCTGTGAATTATCTTCTTCAATATCGTGTTCAGCGTGTTCGTTTAATGGATAAATAAAGTAACGTTTCCATATATTTAATATACTCTTGGAATCTGCAATAATATACCCAGTTTCATTCATAATTATGTATTTTGTAGCAAAAAACATTTCTTATCTACCATAATTCCTTGATATAGTTATCTGATGTTCCTATTTGTCCATTCATTTCAAGATTATTAACCCTCTCTCAAATATTCCCTCTTTACTAACCTAGTGCTTTCCCTTCTAATACAGCCCAATTGTTTTAAATTTACCTCATTTTGCACATATGACCAATTTATATTTGTTAGCATTATTTTCTTTACAATGTCCGCACATTCTTCATCAAAGTATTTCTTGCTTTGCCACTTTTTTAAATAAACTGTTTCTGATTTTACCAATTTGCCGCCTCTCATTATTTATTAATATCAGTTTCTTTTTTGTTTTCTTATTGTCATCTGAAGATTCCACTAATTCGAATCTATTAGCACTTTTGATTTGGTATTCGTGTCGTATTACATAATGATTCAAGTTTTTTAATTAATTTTTATTTTCAAATCATCTTTACCGTTTGTTCCATCATAAGCGATTACCGTTCTTTGATTTTCACCCCGATGATACTGTTATAAGATCTATATGGTTCAGAGTTTCACAATCTGGCGAGATCCAGGTGTATTTCTGAATATCCTTACTCTGGAATGTTGTGCCCTTAACAATGAGATTCTTTGATGTGGCAAAGGCGACTAATGTTGTTGTTACTATCTATATGAAGACTGAATTTGCCTATTGTTAGCCTGAATATATATTCCGCCCCATGTTTGCATTAAAATTTCCTAGGACAATTATCATATGATATCTATCAAATATGCATTCTAATTCTTCATAGAACTCAACAACATACATTTACGACAACAAAATCATGTTGTTTACCCTTCAGAATTATATATGATATCCTATCACTGACAAACGTAATATCTCGGACAGCGGAGAGGATCCTCCTTCCGACTAAAACCTGTTCAAAATCCAGGTCTTGCTTCAATCCCGTAGTATAATGCAACGCTTCCCGATTTCCGACTACCTTCTCCTGTAACTTCGTGTGTAGCGCCTATATCCATGGGTGATTTATCTAATTCCCACTTTAATATTTCTAGGCTATTGCGTAAAGTCCTAACATTCCACGTTCCTAGAAACATGGCCCTGTGTATGAGCCTTTGGCATGGATTGCCTGAAGTAGTACCCGTCCTGAAAACCGAATGGGGGCTACTTTATCTGAGGAAAATGTTACCCCCAGTAGACCCATATCCGTGTTTCTTGACGGTTGTATTTTTACGGTGAAAGATCGTCACTCTCTCGACCAAGTTACTATTTTCGTCTGGTTTATCGCCGTCGACCTGTCTGGCATGGGTAACCGTTTCGGCAGCATTGCTAACGTCGGCATAGCTCTCGGGGTCATTTAAGCACGCAAACCACTCTCCTCCACATCAAGGTAAATATATCATGGAGGGGAGTATAATAATGCTAATGATAATAATAATAATAATAACAATTATAATAATAAAATTTTATTATTTTATTATTATTATATTATTATTATTATTATTATTATTATTATAATTATATTATAATTATAATATAAATCATAATAAATAATAATAAAATATAATAATAATAACAATTATAATAATAAAATTATTATTATTATTATTTTATTATTATTAATTATTATTATTATTATTATTATATTATTATTATATTATATTATTATTATTATTATTATTATTAATCTGTCACTTGTATATAATTTTACATGACCCATGTTACTCTGGTTTATAGCGACCCCATCTGTCGGGAGAAGATTTGTAACTCTGGATCATGCAATATTTTTTTTATCTCCCAGGACAGGATAGGCCATCATGAATGAATGATCAGCTCAATGACACGGCTACCTTCGAGACAATACACACCATTCACTCATTAATTTATAGTAAAAAGGAAAATGTGATATTGATATTTGAACTGGCCAGATGGTGTACGGGAACCATTACCCAACGTTGGTCTTACAAAAATCGAAAATTCCTGAAGAAATCTCACACAAGAAACTTGTCTCGATCAGGGATCAATCTGAGTCCGCCGCGTATGAGGCAATGACGATTTCCCGAGACCACAACAGTGGACAAAAATAGTGATGATGTTAATAAGAATAACAGTACTTACTTACTTACTCACTGGCACTATCGAACCCGTAGGTTCATGGCCGCGCGGACATTTTCGAAAATTAGATTTAAATTAATATAACGTAAAAGACGAAAAATAATAGTATAATGTTATATAATTGAGGAAATATATATCCCAGTAATTTTCATAAGAATCATCATCCAGGGATTAAGCTTTTTGGCTCGTTCCACTTACATGAAAGCAAGAAATGTCAACATTGTTCAGGGTAATCTTCTGTATGGGCACCCAACATTTCTCCTTCCGTTTGGTTTACAATTTAGCAATAAAATAATAACAATAACAACTATAATAATAATAATTGTTTTATTCCTAAGGTTTCTTTTACTTTTTGTGGTTTATATTAAGTGAACAATTTTTGGGGTTATTAATTTTTGCCTTCACGTCTAAAGGTTTGTCTCGATTTTCTGTAGTAGTTTGTAATTATATTTATTAATACTAATTATTATTAATAATAATAATACTATTATTATTATTACTACTACTATTGCTGCATACTAGCACTAGTAATAATAATAATAATAATAATAATAATAATAATAATAATAAAATAAATAATAATAATATGTTTAATATAAAGATTTGTTTTAATCCGAATTATCTTTTGCCATCAGTGCACTCGAGTATTCTTCACGCTTTTGCTCGTACAGCAAACCCTTATTGAAGTTTGTTGAGGAAACCAAAAGCTTTAGGAATTTGGGAGGGTGGTGACCACTAATTCCCGATATTCACCTTACTGTTGTCGGAGAAGACATGAGGCGAGCAATAAATCCACTCAGATCGCAGACATCCATCACAGCTGTTCATCTCACTGTAGTAACACTTTACCCCCATCTCCTCTTGTTCGATGAAAACTAGAACCCACAGTCCGGCCTTGTTTCACCTGTCAGCCTCGTCTTTACGCCAATACATGCCATGTAACTAAACCCTGCGGTAATGGCAGTCCACCTAAATAAGGGATGTAATTATACTCTCTCTATATATTCTCTAGCGTAGTCTGTAAATGTGAGTAATGTACCAGAATCCAATCGATCGCTTCAAGCAAGTTCACCAGATTTTACAACAAACCTTATAAGAAAATTATATACATAAAAATTAATCTGTGACACAATAGTACCATAATTTCAAGGAGAATTGAAATGGTTACTATTGCTGGCTATAATTTAAATACATTATTGACGCCAATTTATATTTTTTAAATGTTCATGGTACCGTAGTACCAAAATTTGAAGGTTGACTAAAGTAGCTGGTATCTCTGATTAACTGATAACTAAAGTGCGTCACTTGGTTAAATCCCATATATTTAATATCTGTTTTCATACCCAACAAGTATTTCGTAATTACTCATTATTGACCATCCGGATCCACATGCTATACGCAAAATATGTAGTACTGTAGCCCAGAATTGAACCAGGTATCTTATTTATATATAGAATTAAGATTACAATGTTAACTGTTATTTTTTCCTTATGTGTTAAATAAAATGATCAAAGTTTTATTTAATAAATACAGAATATGATTTTTCACCAAGTAACGCCAGATCAAATCATTGGTTTTTGCATTAATTTTATGATTCCTTTATGCTTATAAGTAGTTATTGTTACCGGGTGACACAAAAGGACGCTCAGCACGTTTGACGGCTGAAAAGGAGATCAATGTGTACTTTTGTATGTGTCAAAATTCACGTAGGACTACATTCCGCCTCTATAGTGTAAAAGTTGTAAGTTGGCATGATTTCTTCCATCCTTATCTAGATAACTGTTCTTCCACCCTTCCCTAGACGTCTGAGTGACATGTGTACTATAATGTGCTATCCTTGTAAAATTACTTAGGAATGCTAGAAAAATTCCACCCCCACTTTCGCCCAGTCACTTTTGTTCACGTAATTTTTGTCAGTGGCGACAGTTTCAGAGTTCGTTTGGAGTTTATGAGAGTGAGTGAGATATTATATTAGTGTAAAATTAATCTTTAGGACAAGGAATGCCACCACTGATCTATGTTCACTGCAGGGAGTGTCTGCCCTACCGCTGTCACCGTGAAGAGATATGTATGAGTAAGAAAGAAGATGGTGAGTACTCTCTTTCTCTTTCTAAAATATTCTAGACACTTTAGCCCTCACGGACTATAGGAGCGCAAATATAAAGAGTGATCTGGGAGTAGGCCTACAAGTGTCCGGTGATATGATTTACATAGGTAGATCTGATTCTAATGGACTTAATTTTTTTCGAGTATCAAATATTTTGATATGAGAAGACCCAACATATACAGAATGGGAATTGGTACTTCAGGAAAAATATAATTCAGGAGCTCTTTTTGAAACACCTCCTGTCCACCACGGACCAAAACTGACTTTTTGTTAGTCTGCAATCTTCAAATATTACTCTACATACAAATATCAACATTTGCCTTCCGGACACCATTTATATCACTACAACCTTATGTTAAGAGTGACATTAGTCAGGAAACTGTCTCTTCGCCACAGCTAAGTAGTACACTTAGATACTTCCACAAATGTTATGGAAATCGACAAGAAATTATTTTAAAGTAAACTCCTCAATAATGTGTGGAATAGTTACTCAGTTCCTATAGAAAAAGTAGGCCCACTTCATACCAATAAAATGGTTGATGTACATGTACTTTAGTATATAAAAATTGTTAGTTTGGCCTCCTCATTCATCTCTGAAATCACCTATGTGATATTTTGTATTCTCCAGTATTTAGGCCTTGCGCGTATGTGTGCCCAAATTAATTGGCAAAGAGAATTATATAATATTTCTAACATACACACACACAAACACATAACATATGTCCCAAGAATTCATTTTATGAGTATCACAAGTGTTAAACCAGCTCAAAAATAGGTTTAAAGGGGAATTAAGTGCTCTGATAAAAACATTATAAATATGTGTATTTACAAAGTTTATTTACATATCTCCGTTAACATCCTAAATTATGCTTTCAAGGTAAATCATCGTAGGATTATCCATTTAAATTATAACATTTTAAACTCGGACCTGATATGTAAGTCGTCAATCAGCTAAACCGTTTCTAAACAGAAGTTTTGTTTTAGTAGAGGATGAGTGATATATCTGGTACGAGTTTTAAATATGTAAGTCGTCATCAGCTAAACCGTTTCTAAACAGAAGTTTGGTTTTAGTAGAGGATGAGTGATATATCTGGTACGAGGTTTAAATATGTAAGTCGTCAATCAGCTAAACCGTTTCTAAACAGAAGTTGTTTTAGTAGAGGATGAGTGATATATCTGGTACGAGTTTTAAATATGTAAGTCGTCATCAGCTAAACCGTTTCTAAACAGAAGTTTGTTTTAGTAGAGGATGAGTGATATATCTGGTACGATTTTTAAATATGTAAGTCGTCATCAGCTAAACCGTTTCTAAACAGAAGTTTGTTTTAGTAGAGGATGAGTGATATATCTGGTACGAGTTTTAAATATGTAAGTCGTCATCAGCTAAACCGTTTCTAAACAGAAGTTTGTTTTAGTAGAGATGAGTGATATATCTGGTACGAGTTTTAATATGTAAGTCGTCATCAGCTAAACCGTTTCTAAACAGAAGTTTGTTTTAGTGAGGATGAGTGATATATCTGGTACGAGTTTTAAATATGTAAGTCGTCATCAGCTAAACCGTTTCTAACAGAAGTTTGTTTTAGTAGAGGATGAGTGATATATCTGGTACGAGTTTTAAATATGTAAGTCGTCATCAGCTAAACCGTTTCTAAACAGAAGTTTGTTTAGTAGAGGATGAGTGATATATCTGGTACGAGTTTTAAATATGTAAGTCGTCATCAGCTAAACCGTTTCTAAACAGAATTTGTTTTAGTAGAGGATGAGTGATATATCTGGTACGAGTTTTAAATATGTAAGTCGTCATCAGCTAAACCGTTTTCTAAACAGAAGTTTGTTTTAGTAGAGGATGAGTGATATATCTGTACGAGTTTTAAATATGTAAGTCGTCATCAGCTAAACCGTTTTCTAAACAAAGTTTGTTTTAGTAGAGGATGAGTGATATACTGGTACGAGTTTTAAATATGTAAGTCGTCATCAGCTAAACCGTTTCTAAACAGAAGTTTTGTTTTAGTAGAGGATGAGTGATATACTGGTACGAGTTGTTAAATATGTAAGTCGTCATCAGCTAAACCGTTTTCTAAACAGAAGTTTGTTTTAGTAGAGGATGAGTGATATATCTGGTACGAGTTTTAATATGTAAGTCGTCATCAGCTAAAACCGTTTTCTAAACAGAATTTGTTTTAGTAGAGGATGAGTGATATATCTGGTACGAGTTTTAAATATGTAAGTCGTCATCAGCTAAACCGTTTCTAAACAGAAGTTTGTTTTAGTAGAGGATGAGTGATATATCTGGTACGAGTTTTAAATATGTAAGTCGTCCATCAGCTAAACCGTTTCTAAACAGAAGTTTGTTTTTAGTAGAGGATGAGTGATATATCTGGTACGAGTTTTAAATATGTAAGTCGTCATCAGCTAAACCTTTTCTAAACAGAAGTTTGTTTTAGTAGAGGATGAGTGATATATCTGGTACGAGTTTTAAATATGTAAGTCGTCATCAGCTAAACCGTTTCTAAACAGAAGTTTGTTTTAGTAGAGGATGAGTGATATATCTGGTACGAGTTTTAAATATGTAAGTCGTCATCAGCTAAACCGTTTCTAAACAGAAGTTTGTTTTAGTAGAGGATGAGTGATATATCTGGTACGAGTTTTAAATATGTAAGTCGTCATCAGCTAAACCGTTTCTAAACAGAAGTTTGTTTTAGTAGAGGATGAGTGATATATCTGGTACGAGTTTTAAATATGTAAGTCGTCATCAGCTAAACCGTTTCTAAACAGAAGTTTGTTTTAGTAGAGGATGAGTGATATATCTGGTACGAGTTTTTAAATATGTAAGTCGTCATCAGCTAAACCGTTTCTAACAGAAGTTTGTTTTAGTAGAGGATGAGTGATATATCTGGTACGAGTTTTAAATATGTAAGTCGTCATCAGCTAAACCGTTTCTAAACAGAAGTTTGTTTTAGTAGAGGATGAGTGATATATCTGGTACGAGTTTTAAATTTTTAATATTTTAATCCTCAATATATACATTTGCCTCTCATTAATGAATACTCATTGCAGCCACATTCAATGTCTATGAGGTATAGCAAAGAGGTTTTTGAGTTTCTCTTCTGATTGTCACCAATTTCATTTAGATACTATTATCCAAAGCTACGTAGTAGTAGTTTAAATAATGGTACTAATATTTGTGGACACGTTGTATTATAATCATAAAAGTATTTTATTCATCAATAAATGAGGTATAGTTATTTTAAA
>JASPKZ010010082.1:30000-75007 GCA_030220185.1 Diploptera punctata
TGAAGTTTATGAAGAGTGACAAGGATTGCAGGTAGCAAACATGAACATTTTTGTAACACCACAAATCAATATAAAGACCAACACTCTGTCGCGTAAAGAGGGTAAAAATGCCATATGTTACCGCTAATATTATTACTTGCATATTGCAGATATTCATGATTATAACAATTTAATTAATTTATAAGCAGTAAATTTGTCTGAATGCAGGCTTTCACGGCCGGTAATCATGATGTTGAGTGATTCCGGGTTCTGTGGCCGTGGTCCATAGTTGGTGTTGATACCAGACGTTTCGCCCTCAACTGCGGAGGGCATCTTCAGTGGCGAGTGCTTCTAGGCGTGTTTCCTGGTCGGAAGCTCTACTTAGAGTGAGCTTCCGACCAGGAAACACGCCCTAGAAGCACTCGCCACTGAAGATGCCCTCCGCAGTTGAGGGCGAAACGTCTGGTATCAACACCAACTATGGACCACGGCCACAGAACCCGGAATCACTCAACATCAGTAAATTTGTCTATTTTGTACATAACGTTTCTCAATATTTTCCATTTAATCCGCATTTCATTTTTATTTTTGTAATGTAGATATTTAAATAATATTATATATTTATCAAGTGTAAGTTAATTGCATTAACGTCGAAGGAGTCGCAGTTCCGGAGTCGCAGTTGTCGGTCCAGATGGAGAAGTGTTACAATGTTCGCTTCTTTTTTTCCAAGTTGGCATGTTCTTACCAGCCGATTATTTATTACCGGAGATTATTAAATCATATAATACTATGGTTCCGAAATACGTGGATTCAAAACTGGCCGGGACCAAGAATTGTATCAGGACAATACCTTTCAATTGTTACATATTCGGATGAGAAATAAATTCTGTGGATCATGTGTCATAAATATAAAGAACTTTAAAGGACCTCAGCCTGAAGTAATATACCTCTGAACATAAGGTTATCGCTCATTTTACCAACCAGCTTTGAGTTTCAATGCTAATGACTTCAGAGTTTACATATCATCAGTTCTTCCTACAACTCTTAAAAGAATTTTAATCCAAACTTCAGTGATGCCGCATTTTGACTACTGTGACTTTCTACTAACTGGCATAAGTGACGGATTGTCGGACAAACTGCAGCGTGTCCATAATATGTGTATCAGATTCATATTTAATGTTCGAAAATACGATCACATTTCTCCATTATTCCACAAATTGTCATGGCTACATCTAAAAGATAGAAGATAATCGCACTAATTCTCTTATTTAAGATCCTACATATCTCGATTCCCAATTATTTATCATCCCGTTTCCAGTATCTATCCTCAAACCATAACTTAAAAACAAGATCGCAACATAGTATCTTACTTAATATACCGCAACATAGGACATCACATCACTCCATGGCATATACCATCTTCACTTCTCGCAACTGGAATTCCCTACCACAAGAAATAAGGGGCTGCCGGACATTGGCATCTTTTAAAAGAAATCTAAATTTATATTTGCTCTAAACTCGACTTCATTCATTACCCAGTGTCAGATATATATATATTAATTAGTGTTTCTCGTATAATGTATCATATTTATGTTATTATTATAATAATAACAATAATAATAATAATAATAATAATATTATTATTATTATTATTATCGTATCATTATTGTTATTACCCTATAAAATGTTGTTTGTACATGAAATTTACATTGCTACATTTATTGTATCTTTAACTGTTTATAATTAGTATAGTGTATATCTATATTTGTCAAATATTTATTTGTATTTGTGCTGGTTGAGTGGAAGAGAGGGCCTTATGGCCTTAACTCTGCCAGAATAAATAAAGTATTATTATTATTATTATTATTATTATTATTATTATATTATTATCATCGTCAATGAAAATACTACTGAAGAAAATATATTGTTGTGTTAAATAGTGAATTGTTACAATTTGTTAATATGCAATCACTTGCTTTCGAATACATTGCATTGAACGTTTCCTAATGTTTGATCTTTGATAAAGGATTCTTTAAAATCTTCATTTCTTAAATAAATCAATCGCTATTTGAATATACATAAACGTCGACCAGCCTCATGGGCTAGTGCTCAAAGATTCTGACCTCAGTTCATGAGGTCCCGGATTCAATTCCCGGGCAGACCATAGGATTTTCTTCTTAAAGGGAATTATTCCTGTGGTTGCCAATGGTCTGGAATTTAGGTTAAGGACTCTCCTGGTGTTTCATTATCATTTATCACCCATTACATAATAAGGGTAACATAACTCCGCCTTCAACGTGCCCCAACCTAAGAAATGGATTCCAATTCTGCCAAAGCCAGGGGAGAGAGCCAGAAATGTCATAATAGACAACCTGGTGGCACAGGGCAAAAAAAAAAACATAAATGCTTTCATATTTTCAATGGTTTATTAGAAAACATTGAATTTGTAAAATAATAAGGAACATTTACTTCATATTTAACCCAAAGCAATAATCATCATTTTCCTCGCAAATGAAGATGAAATAAATATATTTGTAATTTAATAAACAATTATATTTCCGATCGTCTCTAAAATCTTGTTACTTACTCTAATTTTCTATACAAAAATACTTTTTTTTTGTTAATATTACATCACTGTTTCGTATGTATAACGAGATGGAATTTATCATTTATTACTGTTGAACAAACTGGTAGATTGATTAATTTCATTCAACTTGATTATGGACTGTCGTATCCTGTATTTATTAAATAGTTATGATGATATCGATTGCTGTAGATTTGTTTACTGTAATTATAGGCGTGTGCTACTGAACGGTGTAGTAAATGCCGTGTTATTTATAGAGCAAAGTATTTAACGGATCGGAAATAAAAAAAACACTTTTAAACTTCTCTATAGTTTCATGTTTCATATGTCCATAAAAATAGTATCATTCTTTAAAACTTAGAGGTTATACATTAAGAGAACAAAAAGGCGATTCAAGTAGCGGACACTTAAACTTCATCTATTGGTTCCGAGATCGCGTCCCTTTTACACTATGTGTGGTTCGTGATAGGTAAATTAGGATCAGGGCATGATTTGATTTTCTCTTTTTTTTTTTCCTCCAACAAAATATTATTCCACCAGTTTTCCATATTCATATAATCCATTTCATTTCATCTCTCCCTGGAAATATGCGACAGGCCTGCTCAGAGCATACCCTTCTGCATCACAGACCTTCAGTGCCAAGGGTTCTTCTCATTTCATCCCTCTATCTGGAATTAGATCAGAGAAGACTAGAGATTTTATTTACTTTTTATTTATGTTGTGGTTTTCCAAAAACTTATTTTATTATCATGGTTCAAAAAAATTATAACTCGAAAACACCATTGATAATAATCCTTAAATTTGAAATATAGTGTTCTTATTCTTCGCTATCAGAAAAGAGTTACAACAAAACTTTTAAGATTAGTTTTGTCACTTAATATATATTAAGTGGATAAACGCTGGCAGAGATGCATCATCGATGTTAGAGCAGTTAGAGAGGAAGACTGAAATTCGGATCATTATCTGGTCAAGGTGAAAATCAGAAATCACTTATCGCTTATGATAGGAACAAACGCTAAATATAGTTCTGAAAAATGTGAATTAAATAACTTGCAAAATGATAAAATCCTGCAAGAACACCTAATAAAAATTGCAAAATGATTTAAAATATTGGAATCTTCAAATGGCAATGCCACAAACGAAGAATAAACTGATATAAATAAAGAATGGGAGGCTAAAAGTTACTATTAAATTGTTAGCATCAGTAAGCATTGATTATTTAAAAATGAGGCAAAGCATGAAATAATGTAATGAGAAATATTCTGGCATTGTAAAGAAAAGGAAGCTAGCAAAAATGAAATGGTTACGCGAGCCAAATTAAGTATATTTAGAGCATTTGGGTATTAGTAGATGGGAAACCACGAGGTTATTAAGAGTAACAGAGAGAGTACTTGAGAGCGAAGGTCAATGATCTTCAAATGAATGCCAAAAATAGGAACATTATAGAATTATATCAGGCAAATAGGATAGTGTAGAGAGAGTTTCATGCTAGAATAAACAGAATTAAGAATGAAACTGGGGATATGACTGCAGAGGTCATGCGTATATCAAATATATAGGAAAGTTACTTTAAACAGCTATTAAATGTACCTGCAGAACAGGATATTGAAAAGATAATTCACAGACAGCAGATTTCAAATTATTTCTATCAGCAAAGTAGTTGCCTTCACAGTTGGTCGTAATTGTCTCCTGAAACTCATTGCTAAACCGTACCCCTCCTCAGAATGAGTCTACATTGCCAAAGAGTAGCTTGCGTGTAGGCAAACAGTTTTGGACAGTTTTGAAATTCAAATTGGGTTAAAGGAAGGAACCAATTGTAAATTGCGTAAATGCACTCAACTACAAAATTTCAATTTCATTACCCAAAAAAAATATTTTTTGATAATAAATTCACAATTAAAATCTCATACGACTTAGCTGAAAAAATACATAACCTACAAATCAACAAAAACACAAATATGACGTCATTTGATATAAACAACGTATACACCAGACAAGAAACTTGAAAATAATAACATAAACCAACTAAGTAATATCATAAAAATAATACCACAACAGAATTACCTCCAATTCAACAACGAATTTTTCATCCTAGAGGAACAAATCCCCATGGGAAACCCCACTTCAGAGATCATAGCTGAAATATTCTTGCAAGAATTAGAAAATACATACCTCAAAGAACTAATTACTAAATTAAACATAAAATTATTCACGAGATATGGAGACGACGTACTAATTATTTACGATAATGAAAATAGAAAAGACAAAGACATCTCACAAGAATTAAATAACATGCACAACAAAATCATCTTCACTGAAGGAACAGAGATCAACTAGAGTATAAACTATTTGGACCTAACACTAACAAAAAACTTCACCAACAACAAAATACAAATTGGAATTTATCGAAAACCGACAAGCAACACACTAGCTATAAACAATAAATCGAGACATCCTTTGCAACATAAAATAAGTACATTCAAGAGTCTAGTAAATAGGATGCTAAAACTCCCTTAAATAAAGACAATTAAAATAAGGAATTAAATTATATCAAACACATGGCAAAAATTAACGGCTACAACAAACAAATAATAAGTAAAACCCTAAATAAACCAAAAAAGAAAAACAACATTACTAAACTTAAAAAAAACCAATGAAATAACAAGATATTGAGAACTCTCACAAACACAGGTAACGAAACATTAAAATTGGCCAACAGACTAAACAAGCTGGATAAGAATATAAATATATCCTACAGAACTGATAATAAATTAGACAATTTAATAAACAACAAAATCGAAGAAATAGACGAATTCAACAATAAAGGCATCAACAAATTAACATGTACACTCTGCAATAAATTCTACATTGGGAAAACTAACAGAAGCTTCAACATTAGACTCATGGAACATTTCAGAGATTTCATTTATAATGGAGGAAAATCAAGTTACGCAAAACATGTAATTCAGGCTGGACACCATATGCATAACATCGATAGCACCTACCAAATATTACACAGAGAAAATATTCAAACGAGGATAAATATACTGGAGGATATCGCAATTCTAAGAGAAATCAGCAACAACCTGATTCTCAATGAATACACACACAATCCAAACAATCCTCAGTACACAATTCTCACAACAAGTCAGTGCTTCAACAAGGGTCAACAAGAACGGACCTAATGCATTCTGCTGATGATGGGACTAGTCCCGAAAGGCCTACAGAGTTTTAAAACAACTTAAGTTGAGGAAACGGACCTACAAGGTAACTATTTTATAGTTTAACCGTACATTATACTACTGTGAACTAATATCTCAACGGAAACTTACCATGAATTAGTATCGATGATGGTGTAATATTATTGGGTGATAGCGAGGGGATACTAAGGGCCAACACGCACACACTATTGAGTAACACCAAGAAATTGGGACTGGAAGTAAAAATCAATAAAACTAAAGATATGGTCACACACCGAAACATTTTATATTGTGTAAATGGACGGCTAATAAAAAATAAGGGTAATTTTGAAAAAGAGGCTGAATTTAAATACTTAGGAACAATAATCACAAATAGCGATTAGATGCACAAAGGAATTAAACATAGGCTCAATTCTGGAATTGCATGCAATTATGCTTTATAGGGACTCTTGTGGTACCAACTCCTTCCAAAAAACGTTCAACTGAATATATATAATACTGTTCTTCTACCAGTTATATTAATGGATGCGAAATATGGACTGTTACTTTAAGGGAGGAAAGACGATTACGATTATTTGAGAATAAAGTTCTTAGGAATATTTTTGGATCGAAGTGAGATGAAGAGACAGGCGAATAGAGAAAACTACATAAGAGTGAACTACATGGTCTTTATTGGAAACTAAGAATAATAAGAACAGTTAAGTCACATACACTATGATGGGCAGGGCATGTTGCACGAATGGGGAATGAGAGACGTGCGTGGAAGCTTATTATAGAAAACCAGAGGGAGAACCCCAGTTGGTAGACCTAGAATAGGGTGGGATAATAACATTAATCACGATTTGAGGGAAGTAGATTATACAGAGAAAATGTTGGTTCAGAATGGGTATGTATGGAGAGCTCATGCCCGAGCGAACATGAACTTGCGGGTTCGATAGTGCTAGTGAGTTAGTTAGTTGAGGAACATTGTACATTAAACTAGAAAAGATAGGGTAATAATTGAAGATATTTAGAAATCAAGTAAATATCAAATGGATATGTGAATGAGTGTACAGAAGAAGAACTGAAAGGAATCAACATGTGTGTCTCCTGACATCGGACAGAATTTTACATTTGGCAAGGGACAATATATCTGCAGAAATGAAGAGATCGCCTGGAAGGAGGAAACTTATATAGTGGATTCCTACTTTCTGCAAGGAACAGGCAATGCGCCTGTTACGAGAAGAAGAAAAAATTAAGAAATTACATTTTAGTCATCACAGTTTGTCTAAGAGCGAAAGTACCCTAGGCTAGTGACGTTCGCCAAATCAAGAATAACTTGGTAATATTCTAGAAAATCAATACGAAGTCATGCATTACACCGTGGCTGCCTCGTTTACGGTGGTTCGGAATCGTCTATCTCCACAATGTCAAATTTCTCCTCGTTCATGACTCATTTACTCAGAAACCTTCAAATGTAGAGAGATTAACATTTCACCATATATTATAGTAAGGATATTATTGATTTAGACAGAAGTATTTTAGTCACTTTAAAAAATTCAGATTATAAAAAATGTTATAATGAAACTGGATTTTGTACACAAAAAAAATATAATTTATTAATTTATTCTAAACTATTCAATCTAAAAATATTTTCCTCTGGTCAACGTAGTGCTATTTCCATGTTGAACATATGGTAAAAATTAGAGCTATCTTTGGTTGAAGCTGAGATAAAGATCATATGTTCCAGAACTATAATTTTTGGGAAACTTTATACATTTAGAGTTGGTCATCTGGGTCTTCGTCCTGTTGACATATGTCCTCTTGCTTCTTTTGACCTTATGTAGGTACTGTTTAGCTTTTTTACGGACCTCCAGCAGTGCTTCGTATGCTCGGCTGACTCGAATATCATCAAGTTTCTTCATTGCATTTGCACAATTTCAATTCCCTTTTCATTCCTAGCTTTTTAAAAACTAAACATTTTACAATATTTCCCATATTGAATGTTTTCACAGCATCATACTCACCCATATGAAGTGTGCTGATCCCAATTACCACGTTTTTCGGACAATATGTAATTATACAGAGACTCGTTAAGGTTCTAAACCACCCCAGCACTATTAAATATTACTTCAAAGGTTATTAAATCTGACGAAAATAAATACGGTGGTTGCAGAAATCCCCAATTACATATGTGTAACCGTTGAACGAAATCCACTGGCAGTAAGGCTATTATTATAGCAGATGAAAGGGATAGAGCTGGTCTTCGTGCAGGACTTCCCATACATTTTTATGGTTCGTGCCCATTACACGTGCGATATCACGAATACTAGTAGAAGGATCCTTTTCCTTCCTATAAGAACATTTTTGTTCGAATCTGCAGTGCGGCGCGTACGTCTTGCACCTTCAATTTCCCATGCTCTCGCAAACGTCTACCAACAGACTCGATGGTTGTTCGGTGAAAATGGCGTCTATTCGGATATCGCTACGCGTACATGGCAGCAGCTGTTGCACCATTACCTTGTGCTGCACCATAAATCAGATGCATGTCGGCAGGTTCAGTATAACTAATATGTTCCATGATTTTTTCATGTCATGTGACTGACATTGAAGTAATTTCTAATCAGATGTTAAAGTAATTCAATACGGGAACAGGTAATTTACGCATGCCCATACTGAACAAATTTCAGTGTCAACATATCACAGTACACACGCAGGAAAAAATTGTATCCTATCGTGATATTAACTATCAGTGTTCGGATCTCAAATGCATCGCTTTAACATTAAGCCATGCGTTAACTACACAGATTCTGCGTGAGCTAAGGCTCACATTGTACCGATTCTTCTGTAACCATTACAGTGGCGTGCAATCATCTGCTAAGTTCGACATTTTGAGGAATTTGATAACCCAATCTTTCATAAACGTTGATGATGAATTATTAGCAATCAGAATCTCGGAAATAATACTATTATCTGAAGTTATTCTAGTATAATTTTCTCTCCTGCTCTGCTCGCCTGTTGATTTATCTGCATCAAATATTGTATCCTTTGATTCCCTGTACTCGCCCATTTTCCTCGTTGACCATTGGTCATCTATCTCTGATTACTTGTATAATACCCCTGTGTAAGCAGTTATATTTGTGCGGTATAACTCGTTTACACCCTGTATATATTATAAGTTTCAGACATACATCAACCGACTTCACCTAACATAGGACTAAGTAAATTCGCAGAATATACTCCATACTGGTCCACGGCAAAAGACGTAAGACTAGCAAATGTATATCTAAATAGCCATCTAATATTATACACGGAATGGACAGACAAATGGCGAATTGGTATAAACACAGAGGAAAGTGAAGCTATGACAATTTAAAAGAAAGAAGCAAAACAATACATAAAAATGAAATAAAATAATTACAAAAATACACTCCAATTTAATAAATAACATTAAATATTTAGGCTACACCATTGAAAAACTAGTGCGCATCTTAAGAAATTATACAAAAATTGACTAAACTGATCAAAATAGTAAAACACTTGACTGGACAACGCCAGACTACATTCAAGATCCACCAATAATTCTGCATAAAATAATGGTCAGACCAATTATACTATATGCAATTCCAATGCTTATCAATATGTCAAATAATCAATAGAAAAAATTGAAGAAAATGAAAGAAAAATCTTATCACTTGCCACGTCGATGCCCTAACACACTCACATATGAAATACAAAACATTAAACCACTTGAAGAATACATAAAAGAAAGATACAGCAAGGAGCATGCCGTTGCGTAGAGGTTAAGGCATTGTGCTGCAAGCCGGAAGGTCGAGGGTTCAAGTGCCGATGAGGTCAGGATTTTTTACTGATCCAAACCTTCTGGCGGCACTATGGTCCTGGGGTCGATTCAGCCTCTAACGTAAATGAGTACCAGACGCTTGTTCTTGGGGTAAAGGCCGCCGTCACGCAGGGCTGACAACCCAGGTGAAATCGAGTGCCGATTGTCCAGAAAACGTGGGAGCCATAACCTCCTACTACCCGAAGGGCCTCTTGAGGTCTGTAGTGGGATTACTTTACTTTTACACCAAATACTATCATAAAGCCAATCAAAGGCAACCATTAACAGAACTCTTTCAAAACATTCCTCCAACACAATACTCTCTAAATTACATGATCATGAATAAATAATAAAATCAACACACGTAAGACTCAACACATGCAATATATTGAGAGGCTTACTCTTCCTTAAACGACCTAAAAAATCAAAACTCTCTGAGTTATTAAATTCCTTGTTAACTCAGCACAAGACCCATAATGAAACCAAGTACATTATAAGCAGGATAGACGAAGATAGATGCACTTTGGTTATTCTTTCCTAGACCAGAAAAGTGCTACAAAACAGCAAGGATCATCAAATCCAAAACTTAAAGATAATCTCCGAAAAACACCGACGTTAGAACAGGGCAAATAATAAGACCCTAATCAATGTAGTGCCCTTAAAAGCACTAACATTTTTCTCCACTACTACTCGTAGATATCTACCCCTTTTACCAAGAGTTTTTACTATCTTTGAGATATCATTTCATATTACGAGTACATACATTTACACATTCGCTGAATTTTAACTATGTATCTGATAGGGCTAATATATCAAAAGTCTCAATAAACTCAATTATTTTTTAATTGAAAGTTTTTTCTTTAATCTTTCAATATTCCAAGCACCGAATGTCAACATATCCTATTTATTTCCTTTGCCTGCGCTGCGTGAATTAATCCTACTTGTATTTTTCGCAATTCACACGTCTATCATTACTTCTCTCTCAGCTTTGCGATTTTCTTGTCTTGTTGAAGACTCCGGTCGATGTATCGTCATTCGTTCATCTCTTTGGGCTCAGCTGCTTTGTCCTCAATGGCTGCTGGACCACTCGGAATTGATTTCGTAATAATTTCTCTCTCTTTCTCTGGTGTAGAATTTTCTCCGTCATTCTCTGCTGAAGGGCGATGACTCGCCAAAATATCATTCCCTCTAACTAGTCTCGACTGTCTCGACAAAACTCGATCATTATGTATAAAATTGTGATCCGCAGCATGCTACTCGCTATTACCCATAAAAGGAAAGTTCATATATCAAATATAAATGCCTGAAAATTATATTTTCGGACCCCATATACACGCAGATCACAGAACTCTGCTCCACGGCGCACGTGCCCCATATTGTGAATATAATTCAACATCAAAATAGCTGAAATGTTTCATATTATCTAATCACATACAACAAATGCTGTACGCAATATATGCCATGCGAATCAGCGACGTACTGTACACCTAAATATATTCACTGGGATACGGCCCCCATGATGGCTCAATCTTAATTATGATGAGCGATTTGCTAACGATTGAAACATCATTACTCATTCTGCACTGACTGGCCTTCCGACTCTCGGCTCGCCGGCAGTGTAGTTTATGATGCCTTGTTCCAGGGTGAACATACTTCATCTTCAACCAATCAATATCTATCGAGTCAGAACTTAAACGCCGCGAAAGCAAAAGGGGTTAAGTCATCATACCCCATAACGATAGCGAAAACGGTGTTAACTGCCAAGTCGCCGTAACTGATTCCAAATGCTAGTCATCATCTCATATTAATAATAGTAGCGAAAACTTATGATAATTTAGTCGTGATAATTATTTTTATCACAAATAAGATCATTTGAATAGAGACCAAAAGTTGATAATCAAACAAACAAAAGAAGATAAGATGACGTGGTGAATGGTAAAGACACTAATGTCGAAAAGAATAATCAAGTCGTCGATGCTGTTAATTTGAATGTTACGACACTTTTAAACCTGAGGCTTGTATGAATTCGGTTTAACAAACATTTAGGTTCTTGCCGGATATATATGAAGTCTACCGAAAATAATAGCTAATACGCAACTAGTGGCGAAGTCTGCGGGGTAATATTTTAACTATCGACAACAATAATATTATGAGTCGTATTGGTATTGTAAAAGATTCACCTGTATATTTCTTCTTAAACCACATTGCAGCAGGATTAAAAAAGATAGTATATTGTAGTAATTCAATCGAAACCGGTGTTATAATAGTCGCCATCCTCGCCTAATTCAAAGTTAAGGAAACTCATTACATTAGGGTTCTGATTTTATTGGTAGATGTTCTTTGCAGTCTCGTAGTTAATTTTTGAGACAGTTTTTTTCATTGTTTTTTTTTTTTTGTATACTAATATATAACATAGGTGGGTAAATTAAATGTTATGTACAGCCTTTGAAAAAAATAATGGCGCAATTCTGGATGATGGAAGAAAGTTATAGTTTTGAAGAGCGATTCACACCAGTACGTTGTTACATGTTCTGACTCGTTTGCGTATAAAGCGGACGGCGTATGTCCCTTCTCTTCATGCAGCATTCATATCGTTCGCTTAAGTCGAGCAGTCGGTAAGATGCTCGTTTTCCGACAACGCGGGCCCATGTTCGATTCTGGTCAAGTAGATTTTTTAATTATTATTCAATAACTTCGTTAATTTTCATAATGCCTACATGTTACCAGGCTTCGTTATATAAATACATTTTTTAATATGTATGGAAATATTCCCGGCCCGGTCGGGACAGGCTCTTGGGTGAAATTTTTTTCGGGGTTTTTCTTCACCTATAAGATAAATGTCAGAAGCTTATGGCCCAACGGTCCCGGAAATAATCCGGCCATCATCATCATCCTTATCGTTATCATCATCTTTCTTCACCGGTGTGGAAAGAAACCGGAAGCTACCACACCTACAGTTCCCTAGTAAAGCTGCAAAGCAAAGCATGAACATGCTATGATTGCAGTGAAAAACCTGTCCTTGTACAGAATTACTACAGAATGGAATATATGGAAATAAATAAATTAAAGGAAACAGGTAATATATATAGAAAATGAATAACGATTGTAGCGTCTCATTACTTTATTTACAAAACACATGGCATAATAAAATTATTTATTTCCATTACTAATAAAAATGTGTCTGATTAATTTAAATTGTCTAAATAACTAATTTCATTATACACGTAAGTCCTGAAATACTTCATCGCTTTATACAGACAACTTCTAGCAGGGAAACGGTTGTGGTCTAGTGGAGGGAGCGTCTGTTTCCCGTGCATAAGGTTGCGTGTTTGATCCTGCTGCCATGCTTTTTTTTCTCTCTCTCTCGTCCATATTTCAATCAATTATCTTTATTTATTTCATTTATTTTGCCGCGTTTTGGTGCCCAGACTGTGAAGTAGGATTGTGTGTGAAGGGGTGTTTCAAAATCTATCACACTAAACTTAATTTCTAAGGTATTGTAAATTTTATTTACATTAAACGTGTTAATTATATTACTGTAATTTATAATTATTATAGTTAACCTCACATTTAACTTAATAATAGCCTAACATTATGTGTAGAAATTTTCTTTTTAATATTTTAATTATCAATCGAGATATTTAATTTTTACCTATGTTTGCATTGTAACTTAAAATTTAAATACCCTTCCGAGAACTCCTCCCGCAGCTGAGAACCGCCAGGGAATTTAAATGCTCCCACACTGAGGTGTTAATATCTTATGCTGAACTTGCCGTAATGCATCTGATTTACGGTGCAGCAGACGGTAATGGTGCAAAAGCTGCTGCCATGTATACGGAGCGGTATCCGAATAGATGTCATCCTCCTCGAACAACCATAGAGTCTGTTGATAGGCGTTTGCGGGAGCATGGGACGTTGAAAGTAGTAGTAGGACTTTATACGTTGAAAGTAAACAGAGTAGATGCCGATGAAATAATTACGCGCCGCACTGCAGAGTTTGAAGAAATTGTTCTTCATGGTGGAAGATGTTCGTTCTAATAGTACTCGTGCTGTTCCCGTGTAATGGGCTCGAACCATCAAAGTGTACGGGAAGCCCTGCACGAAGATAAGCTTTATCCCTTTTATCTGCAAAAAGTACAAGCCTTACAGCAAATGGACTTCGCTCAACGGGTACAATTTTGTAATTAACTTGTTGCAGGCACCGCTCTTCTTTTCCTCGGTGTTATTCATTGATGAGGGAATATTTAATACGGATGGGATGGTTCTGAACTGAAAGGACAGTAATATGTGGGATTATGAAAATCCTCATACCATCTTCAAGAGGGATCACCAACAGAGATTTTCAGATAACCGTATGGGTAGGCGTAATATCTGACAACATCATTCTTTCCCAGAGATAAATATTGTCATTTATAAAACATTTTTAGAGCACGTCCTACCTAGATTGCTAGAAGAAGTTCCTCTCACATCAGGCTGCTCCCTATTTCTGCCGGAACGTGCGAAATCATTTGGATGAAATGAATCCTGGTCTTTGGATATAGGAAGAGATACTTCATGTGTAGTGTGGCCACCTCGCTCTCCAGATCTCTGTCCACTCGATTATTTTTGTGGTGGGGACACCTGAAAACATTGGTGCATGCGACACTTGTTGATACAGATGAACTGTTAGTTGCACGCGTAATCTCAGCATGTGATGTGATCTTTGATATGCCTGGCATCTCGAACGGGGTACGAGAATCCTTTAATCGCCGATGTCGTCTGTGTTGTCAGAATGGACGTGGCCAATTTGAAAAATTTCTTCTATGGAGTCTGCAGGTTCTTTACTTGTTTCCGGTTTACTCAAATGTATTGCTTTTTATGTCCCAATAACATTATGTATGTCACGTATATCTTCATGCTATTACTCTTGTGCACTGTCATTATCTAAGTACGTAAGTTGTGTACAGTACATATGCACATTTTATTTGCTAAACGTATTGCACTCTTCAGTATGTGAATTATTATTACAACCTTTCAAACAATTGTCTTTACAATACGTACGTAGATAGTTTTGTAATTCTGTACATTACAATATTGTGAATATCGTATTCTGTAAAATAATGAACAAACAATTAAACCAGAAGTAAATCTACCTAAGTAACTAATTTACAGTACGCACATAATAAAGGGAAAAAAATACACATAAGTTACCGTAGGTAGTCTCGAACGTGTGCATCTCTCTTAATTTGCGTCGGCAGTAAGACTGCTATAAGCACTGAGCTAAAGGTGCATACTTGTTGCAAGTTAGAGTCTGTGTATCATATTATTTCCATTCTTATTTAAATAATTAGTTTCGTGCCAACCATTTTACAAATTGAATCATAACTTGGACATTTTTATTCGTAGACCATTAGTTCATTATCTAAAAATGCTTATAAAATACCCCTCTAAGTAGTTAAATGTGTGCGGTATAATTCATTTACACCCTGTCTATAAGCGAGGAAGCTTAAGAACGGTTTAAATGCATTTGCAAACAAGTCTATATTTAACGATATGTCTTGATATCATTTTAAGTAAGGTGAAACACAATTAATAATTGCCACAGTAAAATATAATTTCTGAAAAAAATTGTACTGGTCTAATGAGTATGCAATTACTTCTAGCATTTAATGTACACGCTGCACGTCTCCACCGTTGTTTGTCGTATCGATTCGCGTTAGAAAGCATCAATTATTCTCCCATATGGAATAGCTATGCCTTGCGTCATTAAATTTAAATGAAATCCGTTAGTTACTCAGCTAATGCAGAACATGTGATACTTCAAGTCTGCTTTCAATCACTCTCATAGTAAATTCTCCGAGAGACTTACGTTTCAGATCGCTGTAGACGTTTTGCACATCACTTAGTTTAGAAATAATGAATGAATAAATTTCTATCAAAATTCATTGAAGTTTTATACCACATATTATATATATATATATATATATATATATATATCTTATTTTAACTTTTTTCTTATACGTACATTTGCATACCCCACTCAGTTCGGGCCATACTAAGACACAACCTCTCGGGAGGGAATTTGAAACTCTGAAGCAGATATTTAGACTTTGTGGCCAAATAGGGCCTCACTGGATGAGTCAATGCAAAGTCCGAGACAACATGAACAGTCATTACAAGATAAATATAATTCATACATAACAAGGCGAATATGATATGAATTCGTATGATGACAACATTATGTTAGGAGACCATTTCAGCCTTCACATTTCCTGACATTTCTCTTGAAAGTGACGAAAAACTCCAAACAAACGTCATCCAGGAAATGCATGTCGACTGGACCTGCTGTGTACGAGATAACTGCAACACCAGAGCGGTTAAAAATATAAACTTCAATATGTATATGTAATTATAATTTGTGAATTTAAAAGTTAATTTCTTTACCGATATAGAATATTGCACGATAACATACCCATTTATAGGTTCTAAGACGTCTGGAGGAACATTAAAATATCCAGATAAGGCTATATAAAAGCTTATTGGAGTGTATCATTTTATACAAAATCTCAGATTAAAACAATTTTAATACTTCTAAAAATCATATCCTATATCTCCAATATAATTTTAAAAGCCATATATAATGTCCCTAAACTGGTATAACTAAATTTACTTTTTATCAATTTTCCTGGCCTAGAAGTAGACTTTTCAGTATAATGTCATATGTTCTTAAGAGGAGCTACTTACTTGTTTTGAATAGCATATTAATTTACGTTATATTGTACTAATTTAGCTTGTAGGCCATGCGAAGTTAAATTCCAGGCTTTGTTTGTGTATTTTATTAGTTGTAAGATAACATAATTTACCTTTTTCGTGAACTAATAAATTAATTCAATTGTAAGGTAAAATTTTGGAAATATGTTTCTTCAAATATTGAAATACGACTTATTAAATGCATTTGGGATTCAAGAAAAAAATCATGTCAAGTGGTACAGACGAATCCAACCTTTTTCTGGAAAAGGACCGCTGTCGTTAAGGTGAATTGGTTTGCTGGCCACATGATCGGATTTTTTTACCGTATTAAATAGGATCTATGATAAACCAAATAAGTTAATATATAATAGCAAATATATTCTTGTGTATTTTGTTAAAATATTAATCATATATTAGTCTAGTTATATTTTTAATTAATTACTTATAAACAGGTTTACAATGTAGTAAAACATCTTCCTGTGCTCAAAGCTTTTAATTTTAAAATTTTATCAAATATATATTTTTTCATGTAAATCTAATTCTAATATCTAAATTTAACAATATAAATAAATTATTATTAGCCGTTGTATGCTTAATATCAATTTTATTTTAAAATTTAAATAAAATTGTTATATTAAAATAATTAATTGTTTACCTATCAATGCGACACATGGCACTGCTTTTCACGAACAAGACTTCCGATATCAGGTTTCATTGATATTGTAACAACTCGTAGCGAACTCTCCAGATGACTATTGGTGATTCGTGTTCTCGTTGCACACTTCACATCTTTCATTCTGGAGAATATTTTTTCGCATATGTAGGCTATGTACTACAGAAAAGTGATGCGAAATGAAGTGCATATCTATTAATACCCGGATATGTTTTTCTCTGGGAAAGTAGTCGCGATAGAACTGTAGTAAGGGGGTATTGTTAAAATTATTCTTTGGGTCTGATGCACATTGAAAAACAAAGCACTCCATTTGCTGATCCTAGGGGACCCCGTCTATTTTAAAGAAGAAAGGGGAAGATAACAGTTGGAAACTTATAAAATTTTTCTTGAAGTGTTGAAATCTAACGCAGAATTCGTTTCTTAAATCTGATATAATTTTTCTGCTTACTTTTGAGAATATTTATTATGATACTTTTGTAGGGATTGTAAATGCACAAAATTATTGTTTTCTATTTGTGATTCCCGAAGTCGCAATTTTGTTTCAAAGGCCTCCCCGTGATCAAACATAGTAGTGATAAATTGGTTTTACCTTGGAGACGTGAATTAAGTTCGTTCAGTTGTGTTGTTATATCTACCAGAAAAGCAAAATTGCACATCCATTTTGCGTCTTTAAATTCAACAATAGGTTTGGCCTTCTCCTTCATAAAGGTTTGTATTTCGCTCTTCATCAAACGCTCGATTCAGAATTTTGTCTGGACTCAGCCATCTTTTTTCACGATAATAATAAACAATATCTTCCAATTATGAATCAAGATTTTGTAAGAAATCTTTTAATTATTTATTTCGCAAACCATGTGAACGAATGAAGTTCACTACTTTTACAACGACTTTCTAATAACTATCTAAATTTAGGGATTTAGCACAAAGGTTTTCTTGTAGTATTAAGCAGTGATATTGCATTACAGAAATGATTCTTACTTTTGCTGTCTCTGCTTGCAATAATTTAACTAACCCTTCTTGTTTTCCTGCAAATGCAGGAGCTCCTTCTCTTGTTAAACCAGATACATTTGTATATTTCAAGCCAAGCCGATTCAAGGTTTCGGTGAAAGTCCCAATAAATCATTGGCATTAGTGGTGCCTTTAAGAGAGACAAGAGCAGCTATTTCTTCTGTAATATTAATATCTTTATCAAGTTCCCGTACGAAAATTGCCTATTGGGCAGTATGGATGACATCTCTAATCTTATGGAGTGCCAGAGAATACCACTGGAAATTTGTGGCTCGGTATTTTAAAGTTCTCTCTATATCGGACGCTAATTCGTCAATACGGCGCGCTACAATCTGTCGCGACGAGGTTAATTTTACAAATTGCGCATTATTGTCAGGATGTATAATATCAGGACTACTCTCAATGCACTCTTTAACAATATCGCCATCTCTAAAATGGTTTAGACTTTTATGCAATAATTTCTGCTACTGCGTAAGTCGCTTTTATCAGAGATTCATTTTGAAGAGTAAAGAGTGACACATTAAAAAAAAAAAAAAAAAAAACTGCTGTCCCGAAAGTTTAATTATAAATTATAATACCGCGTCTGCATGAACTTGACCCTTAAATTTATTCATATGAAAACGCGTGTTTGTTCTCCAAATATCGCTTAATGTGTTATACGCCTTAAACAACAGAAACTGTTTCACTGCTACTTGAAGACACTGCTTTCTTGTTCAATTTAGTAAAAACAGTACTGATTTGCTCCATGTATTTGAAATTATTTACCTTTGTCTGAAAAATATCTTTTCTTGCCGCTACACTTAGAAGCCATAATTAACTTTTATAAATTTCACATAATTAAGTATATTCTTAAAACTTCCCACTAATGCATACACTACAATCTGAGCGAACTCCTGCAATCTGAAAACAAACTTGAAATGTACAAAATGTAAGGATAATAAAAGATCTGGGACACACTCGTCTGTGAATGTAGTAACCGTACGGTCAACAATGCACGGAGACTTCAAAGCGTACGCAGTAGGATCATAAATACAATTGTGAGCAGGGTTTCTCTTAAATGGATGTGACTTCTCCATGTTTTGAGTAAAATTATGAGTAGGATACATTTTCACACACACTTGTTGGAAACAGAAAAAGTCTTGCTCTTTCAAGTTTAACTTCTATCGAACAGAATTACATATTTCATAAATTATATTAGAATAGATTTAGAATAGAATAGAAAAGATTTATTTAGCCTGGTGGAGTTAAGGCCATGTGGCCTTCTCTTCCACTCACCAGAACAAACATATGTTACATATGAATACAAAAAAAACTACAATAATAGTCATATTAAACAGGACAAACTTATGTTACATATAAATACAAAAAAATTACAATAATATTCATATTAAACAGGACAAACATATGTTACATATGAATACAAAAAAATTACAATATTTAGACATTGAACAATTAATTATCTGTCATATTTAATAATAATGAAAATAATGTCTAATAATACAATGAAACTAAATACAATTAAAATTAAATTAATGATACAATGAATAAAAAAGAAATAACAGCTCGAATCTACTATACATAAAAGAAAAGAAAAGAAATACAAAGAAAGTAATAAACTACAATGAATTAATCTACGCTTTTTATACAAGGCATTACGTAAATATTAACAAATCCTAAGTCTATTTTTATTAAATAATGCAAAAACGCATTATTAATTCTTAAAAAGTAATATTAGTGAGTTGTTTCTGTTAGTAATTTTATTTTCAATTTGTTTCTGAAAGATGGTAAAGTTTGGCAGTCTCTGACATAGGGTGGAAGTGAATTCCATGTTCTAGCAAGAGAAACTGTAAAAGATTTCGAATAATAGGTAGTGTGATGAGGAGGGATATATAGGGCACTGTGCTCAAGGGATCGGGTATCTAAGTTATGTGTATCAGAGAGTTTAGTGAAGCGGTGTGATAAATAATAAGGTAATGATGTGTGTAATATTTTATAGAGAAGGCATAGGGAATGGATGGTTCTACGATCTTGTAGACGAAGCCATGACAATTGTTCCAGGGATGGTGTAACGTGATCAAATCTACGTATACCACAAATAAAACGTATGCAAGAATTGTGAACACGTTGAAGTCTTTGGGTAAGAACAGTATTTAGGTCAGTGGAAAGAGTATCACAATAATCAAAATGGGGCATTGCAAGTGTTTATACTAACATTTTTCTTAGAGAAAACGGTAAACAATTTCTTATACGATTTAATGAGTGTATTATTGAGAATATAGTTTTGCAAATGTTATTTATTTGTTTATTCCAAATTAAATATTTATCCATAAACACTCCTAGATTTTTTACTGTCTCACTATAAGGGATCTGAACCCCATTAAGTGACACATGTAATACTGCATTTGTGTTAATTGAGGATAATAGTCTCTGATGGCCCATAATGATTGCTTGTGTCTTTCTAGGATTTAATTGAAGTCCATATTTCTCTGTCCACGCCGATAGCGAATCAAGGTCCTCATTTATTTTGGTTACCGCGTCATTTAAAGAATATTTGTCTGAGTGAAGGTAGATCTGTATGTCGTCCGCAAATAAATGATGTTTGCAATGATTTAGGGAGTCAGATATGTCGTTTATATAGATTGAAAAAAGCAATGGGCCGAGCACCGAGCCCTGTGGAACTCCAGCTTTACGGTAGGTCCAAGAAGAGCGTAATGTAGAATTTCCTACAACATATTGCTGGCGCTCACGAAGGTAGGAGTTGAACCATTACGTGACACTGTCAGAAAGTGAGAGGTTTTTTAGTTTAAGCAACAATAAGTCCAAGTCTACCGTGTCAAATGCTTTACTAAAGTCAAGTAGTGTAAGAATAGTAAGTTTCGATTATCAGATGCTTCGCGTATGTCTTCACATATATTTAGTAGAGCAGTATTGTATTGTGTCCTGTCCTAAAGCCTGATTGGTATTGATCTAAAAGGTCGTGTTCAGTTAGGTAGTCAGTCAGTTGTTTATGGACTAATCGTTCCAAAGCTTTTGAAAGGGTAGGTAAAATACTAATGGGTCGAAAATCGTTAGGAGTTAAGGGAGTTTTTACTTTCGGGAGTGGACGTACAATTGCTTGCTTCCATAATGTGGGATATATATAGGTCTGTAGTGAGGAGTTGAAAACATGAGTTATGGTAGGTAGTATAACGTCGATTATTTTGTTAAGTAGAGTGATATTTATACGGTCAGTACCTTCTATTAAACTATAACTTAAAAATATCACTGCGGGCCGAATGCGATGTAATAGAGCAAATATAATTTCTGCCGCATGCTATGAGATCGAATATGGCTGCGGGTAGGACACACCTGCTCTATGTGATATTTTGTGCATAATTAACTAAAATATTTTAGATTAAACTTTCGTGTCATTCATGAATCATAGAGATGTTATATAATTAAAACACATGCGGCAATTCATAATATGAAAAGGTAGATTTGATGTGCAGTTGTCACATTCGCACGTAGGATTTGCTCTTATTGCATGAAGGAAAAACTTGTTCAGTTTCAGTTAATTTTGCTAAAATATTTCACGTAGTTAAGCAAACGTATATGTACTTTTGTTACGCGAGTGCATTAAAAATGAAATTAATTTCAATTTTAATATGTTTTTACTCAATTAGTGTTCAGTTAAAGTTTCAGAATCAAATCATTATCCGTAATTACCATCTGTTTTATAAATATGTTACAGGCCAGTCATAACATAGCTTACGTAATAAACAGAACTTATAATGCAGCAAAACTCATTAAAATCAATTATAATTTCATGATGTATTTTCTATTACATCTCCATAATTAATAACATGGAACATATTTTAAAGCGCTTTGTTTGTGCTTAAATCTATATACATTGGTTATTTAATAAACTTGTAAACAATGTTTCATTAAAATACATATCCTAACTGTATTAAATTCACAGAGTTTAGAGAAATATTAAACCTCAATTTATAATCCAAATCAAATAATATTCAATTGCGAAGTAAAGTAATAACTAATGCATATGAAACAGGAAACGAGCTAGTTTTCTTTCTTCAAGTTGAAAATTTTCATACAGTGTTGTGTGACACCTATTCTTCTTTTATTCTTGATATTATAACCTGGCTCATGACCATTTATGATCAAACATGAGAAGACCTTTTCAGCATTTTCCTGTATGGTTCAATGAGCGCTAACACATGCCCTTCAAGTAGCTTGTTATGCCGGTCTAAAGATGATGTGATTTTGGGGTAATCCTTCCACTAGGAAATGGTCAATGGGAGTCTCAGGGAGACCCTCTATGTTCTTGCTTGGTCAAAAAAAGAATGTGTATTATCTCAAGTTTAAAATTCCTTCCGAAAATCCGGATGGCATAGAGTATGTTAAAGTACAGCCTTTAAAAGAACTGATGGCGCACAGATAAAGTTCAAGTCCCACAACGAAGCCATTGTGCATGATCAGAGGTCAGATACTTCGTTCACAATTGCAAAACTATTTGAGAAACAAAAATCCGTTCTATTTCGTTGAGTATCGTGCAAGGGAAAATAATTTCGCATAGATAAGTAGTGTGTTAAATGCTGTAAATAGAACAAAGCGAAACAAATAAAAGAAAACAAACAAAATTAATTGAAATAAGGACGACGCAGAGAGAGAGAGAGAGAGAGATAGAGAGAGAGAGAGAGAGAGAGTGAGGAGAGAGAGAGAGAATTAAAACATAAGAGTGGAATTGAACATGCGAACTCATGCATGGGAAATAGACGTTAACCTCCAATATCGTATATCCGTGAAATTTCTGGAGAAGGTTGTTCGAAAAGAGCCATCTGCGCAAAAAATGCCGGCAAAAATGCACGACGTATGAGTCCGCAATATGAAGTGCTGGAGAGAGAACAGTGTTGGAGGGAAAACAGATAACGTGACATTACTTTACTTCGCTATAGCGTTTCAGGTGAGATAGACGTCTAATTGGAAAGCTGGTAAGGTTTTGCGTTCTGAAGAACACAAGATCGTTCTCAATGTTTTTTTTATTTTGGGGCGGGGGTGACAACCTTGTTCATACAACTATTTAAAAAAATCTAACAGCGAAACAAATGGAGACAATTTTCTCAAAATATATATGAAAAGTATAAAACTAATTTCATGTGTTTTTGCGTTTCACAGAAATTATAATTTTATAGTATATTGAAAAAATTATAGTGTGAGGCATTACAAAAATATACATTAAAACAAACTTTCAGCAACTAAAAATTTTATTGAAATCGGATTGCCCTGGATTGAAAATAAATTTGCAAAAAGTGAAAATTTTGATGTATCATTTTTAAGTGTTCATTTTCGTGAATTAATTATATTTTTTCCGCCAGATGAAAACCGACATTGATTACATTTTAGGGCACTATGGGAATAAAAATTATAAAAGTCCTAAATTCAATTAATTGGACTGGGTGTCGAAAATAGTTTTTTGGGATGGCTCAGTGGCAGAGTTTTGGTATATTAAACCAAAGATTCTAAGTTCAATTCCCGGTCCCAGAATACTTTTTCACCTAAAATCATGAATTTAATTTATTGTTTGTAATATCTGAAGAAGTTTCGAAATTAGTGTGATTTTCAAAACACTATAAAACAAATGAAATTCTCTAAAATAAGTAAACGGAATTGTAGTTTGTTCCACCTGATTACAAATTCTGACAATACAAACAAGACTGTTACACAGATCATTGATTCATATAACTAAACTTACTAACTAATTCACTTGCTCTATCGAACCTTTAGGTTCATGACCGCGCGAATATAAGCTCTCCATACATCCTAACTAACCTGAGCCAATGTTTTCCAATCATCCTCTGAATAATCTACTTCCCTAAAATCACAGTAAATGTTATTCTCCCAACTCATTCTAGGTCTACCAACTGGGCCTTTTCCCTCCAGTTTTCCCACAAGAAGCTTCCATGCAAGTCTTTCATTCCCCATACGCGCCACATGTCCTGTCCATCGCAATCTACGAGACTTAAACTGTTCTCATTATATCTGGTTTCCTACAAATACCATGTAATTCACTGTTATGCAGTACTCTCCATTTACCTGTCTGTTTATCTCTCTTTGGTCCAAAAAATTTCCTAAGAACTTTATTCTCTAATACTTGTAATTTCTGTTCTCCCTTAAAGTAAGAGTCCATATTTCGCATTCATATAATATCTGGTAGAATAATAGGTTTATATTTCTCAGTTTAACTTTTTTTAAATGAGTTGGGAAGTCAAGAGTCTCTGTAATGCATAATAACACGCATTTCCATAATTGAGCTTCCCTCATTTGTCATTAGCTGCCATTTCCATTATATAATCTAATTCTATGTGTGACCATATGTTTTGTTTTGTTGATATTTACTTCCAGTCCCAATTTCTTAGTGTTACTCAGTAGTGTGTGCATTTGGCCTTTAGTATCCCCTCGCTATCGCCCAATAGTACTACATCATCAACATAAACTAACAGCTTATTAATACCATTGAGTTGTAGGCCTTCTTCATCCTCTAAAATTTTGATGGCATGCTGTAGTACAAAATTACATAGTACATGGGATAGTGCATCTCCGCGCTTGAACCCATCGTGGAATTTACGAAAACTATTTGCCTATATGTACCCTACTCTTTGTGCCATTTAGACACATTCGTACATTCTAACTAACTTTTTACGAATTCCGAACCCTCTTAATAGAATCTTATGCATTTATGAAGTCCACATATTGTTGATGTACAGTACCATTATATTCCCATTTAATTTCTAAAATTTGTCTTAAGATAAAATTGTCCACCGCTGTGGTCTCGAGGTAGCGTGCTGCCTTGTCACGCAGTGGGCCCGGTTTCGATCCCCGGTCGGGGCAGTTTTTCTGGGTGAGGTTTTTATCGGGGTTTTTCCTCACCTGTAAGACAAATGTCAGGAAAACTTTAAGGCCCAAACGACCCCGAAATCATATGGCCATCATTCTTATCATTATCATCCATACCATTATCATCATCCTTCATCGGTGTGGAAAGCAACGGGAAGCTACCACACATACACAATTCCCTAGTAAAGCTGCAAGCATAGCACGAAAATGCTATGATTGCAGTGAATGACCTGCCTTCGGGCAGAATTACTGTGGATGGATGGAAGATAAAATTTTGATCTGTTGTAGACCTGTTCCTTCTAAATCCACATTGATGATCTCCTAGAATGTCATCAATATAGGGAGTAAGTCTGCTTATTCATATATTTGTTAGAATTTTGTACGAAGTTGAAAGTAATGAGATGCCCCTATAGTTGTTGCAATAAGTTTCTTCTCCTTTCTTATAAATTGTTACGTTAATCGATTCTTTCTATTCATCTGGAAGAGCTTCTTAATCCCAAATCATATTAACCCTTTGACATGGGTTCACTAAAGAAGTCCCCGCCCGGATAACCGAATGGGGGACTATCTGATCTTCGGAGAATTTTACTTTATTTGAACCCACGTCCGCATTTCTTGACGGTTGTATTTTTACGGTGAAAGATCGTCACTCTTTCGACCAGGGTACGTTTTTCGTCTCGCTTATCACCATCGACCAGTCCGGCATGGGTAACCCTATCGGCAGAAATGCTACCGTCGGCTTAGCTCTCGGGATCATTTAAGCACGCAATCCACTCCACCACAAGGTAAATATACCATGGAGGGATAATTGATTCATATACACAAATACCATGGAGGGATAATTGATTCATATACACAAATATATTAATTTTTAGAGATTAATATAATGTTTTATTATTATTATTATTATTATTATTATTATTATTATTATTACATACATTATTATGTAGTAAAATTGCTTAATTTCATTTACGAACACTAAGTAAGAAAGAAATAAATACCAAACCATCTGAAATTGGACAAGATATATTGTAAGAGACAATTCAAAATAATATCGTAATTGCCAAAAAATTAAAATTATATTATTATTATTATTATTATTATTATTATTATTATTATTATTATTATTATTATTATTATTATTATTATTATTATTATTATTAGGACGTATTCTAAATAGGATTATAAATAAATATTATTTATGCTCATAATACGTAATCTACAATATTTAACAATTTTCATTCTAAATAATCTCTTTCATTTTTCTTTATTCGAATTTCATTAGCATTTGTTAATTTCTGAGCCGATAATTTTCAAAACTGCAGTTTCAACATTTCAAGATGTTACATGAAAAATTCCTAACAGTTTTCACATTTCAAGTTTTGTATTGTTTTATTGCGTTTATCCCAAATGATAATGACATATTTATATTAATTTTACCAACATTCCAAAAACCGGTAATCTGTAAGATTTTTTAAGCATTATTGAATCTTGCAACGTAATGTTTGTGCAGAACTCGTAGAGATCGTAATGTACAGCGTTCACTTTCAGACTGGCTGACTTGTAAAGTAAAGTGCATTATGCTCTTAGGCTCAGCCCTATCTCCACAAAAATGACGAGCAAATTTCTCTACATGTTCCGCTCACATATTTTAGATCACAACCGTTCCTGCTAGAAACAGTCTGTATGAAGCGATTCAATACTCTAGGACTTGCCTGTATGTTGAAATTAGTAACTGGACTTAATTTACATTAATCAGACACGTTTTGCATTAGTTGTGGGCTTTAAACAATCTTGTTATGCCTTGTATTTTGTAAACCAAGTAATGAGATGTTTCAATCGTTATTCGTTTTTTATTTATGACCTGTTTCCTTTAATTTATTTATTTCGCTTTATATACAAATGTATTTGTTAATGAAGCCTAGTCGCGTATAGGAGCTATAAATTGACATTATTTAAAAAATAAAAATAATTATTCTTCCTGACCAGGCTCGAACATGGCCCCGCATTGTCGCAAGAGAGCATCTTAACGACTGCTCCATTGAAGCGTACGATATAAATTCTGCATGAATAAAGACTTCCGCCGCCCGCACAAATAACTACTTACTGGTTCGAATCGGTCTTTAATCCCCTTAACCTTCCAACATCAATAGTTGCGCCAAATGTTTTTCAAAGTCTGTACATACAACGTGAAACGTTAAATTAAAGTAAATAATTAAAGTTAGCGTGAAATGTATTATGCTCCACTTGTAATTTGACACCAGTCATTCGCGTTACAATAATTAACAAACACATCATTGCGATTCCAGCGCTCTTTGTATGTAGTCAAATACGAAGTTCACTGTGTCAGATAATATTAAACAAGGGCAACATAAACTATCGTAATTATTGTATTATTTTGTATTCTTGCAGTTTCAATCTTGTACAAAAACAATGCCTTCTTTATTATGAGACAGAATGAAAATCAAAAATATATTATTCATACTAGTAAGGCGACGTAGCCTTATCCTATTCTGCTTATCTTGCACTTTACATTGATACGCATATCAAAGAAATTGTGGAAAACAGATAATCCAACATGTTACATTATTGAGTACACTAATAGTATTGTCACTAGAACCAAAGGGATGTGGAGAATTTAGCATGGTTGGATGTACAGAAATGTCGATTGTAAGATTTTTCCCTCACAGACGTACAGACAGGAGAAGTCAAATAAAAGATTGTAATATGTAAATATATATCCTATTTGTGGATCAGTCGGAGAGCGTGCTTACATAAAGAACTGCCTAAAGCGAATGGTTTATTTCACGGCAGATAACGCATAACACTTAAACACACACTTATGTCGGTTTTACGTTATTATCTGAAAACCTGTCTCACCGTTAGATCCTAAGTATTCCTACTCGTATTTCACCTTGTCTTTAAACAGAATCATTCCCCAATAAAAAAAATGTTTTTCTTTAGTCGTCTTTCCGATTTTCTATCTCTCTCTATTTCATTATAACAACATTGAAATCTGCAATCGAACAAGAAATTGATATAAATAAAGAAATGAGAGCTATAAGCGAGACTATTAAATTGTCAGCATCAGAAAGCGTAGGTTGTTAAAAAAGACAAAACAAGATGGTTTGATGAGGAATGTGCCGACATAGTAGAGAAAATATAGGTAGCAAAATTGATTTGTTTGCACAAGCTAAATGAAGCAAATTTAGAACAATTGGTTAACAACAGACGGGAATCAAAGACTATTAAAGAGTTAAAAGAGTATATTGGAGAGATAAGATTAATAATAATAATGATAATAATAATAGTAATAATAATAATAATAATAATAATAATAATAAGTAGTAAGTAGCATTTGAACGATCATAAAGTTTTAGGTTTTGACTATATATTTTATGATATGTCATTTCTCAGTTCGTTCAACGAACCCGTCCATCTTCTGCATTGTTTGTAATGGTATCGCTCGCATTTTTGTTCACATATATTCCATTCACACGAGTCACTCGGTTAGTGGAATTTCGTATTTTTGCACATTTTATGGTGATATCCATGTGTTGCCAGGCCTATAATTGCGTGCATTTGTGGTTGGTTGCTTCTGGTCCACTACCCTATTCACCATTGCGTCTGAGACGTAGAACTCTTCGTCGATCTCTTTTTCATTCTGTTTAATTTTTCCCGTAATTTTCTTATATGGCTCCGTTTCTGGCAGTAATATCCTTTGTCTCAGGTCCTCTAGGAAGTAGGTTTTTCTGGCTAGCATATAGGCCATTCTATTTGGTGTGTATTTACTTGTACCTAATGCCTTTTTTATGTATCTTGCTTTCGCTTCTTTTGACCTCTCCAAATCGCTGGTCGATAGTTCTCCCAAATTAATTCTATCCCGCAGGTGGCGATCGGGGTGATCACTGATACGAATAATTTCATGTGTGTGTCCAATGTTAAAGCTGTAATGCCTTTGATATTGCACATAGCTCTTAAAGCTGCTGATGCTGTTTCCTGCACTTGTGCGCTGAAAGACATTGTTGTTGGCTGCGGTAGAGAAAAAAATTAATGAACTTCAAATGAATGCGAAAAATAGGAACATCACAGAACTAGAATAGAGAAGAAAATTGTTTGTGGCTAGGTTAAGTATAAATATAAATTATAAAGGAGAAATTATTGCAGATTCCAAGATTATATTCAATAGAAAGAAAAAAATACTTTAATCAGCTATTAACATGTATGTACATGCAGAACAGATTATTGAAGAGCCGTGGTTTATAGTTAGCAGAAATATTAGTCATTGAAAAAAGGACATTAGAGTTATAAATAGCGAACGAAATTGAAGATATATAAAACACCAAGTTCATATGAGTTACCAGCAGATCTGAATAAAAAAGGGGTAGAAAAATTGATGTTTAAATACGTCTGTTGTTTAGTGTGATTTGGAAAGAAGAGACTCTTCCAAATAAATGGAAAGAATCGATTATCGTATTAAACTGTAAGAAAGGAGATAATACATATTACAACAATTATAGGGGATCTCATTCCACTTCTAGTATAAGAGGGATTTTAGAAATGAAATAGGAATATCATGATACTCTGGCTTTCAACATGATTAATGTTATTTTCCCATCTCATTCTTTGTCTACCAACAGGGCTTGTTCCCTATGGTTTTACTACAAAATGCTTCCATCTATCTCTTTCATTCCCCATTCGTGCCACATGTCCCGCCATCATATTCTAGCACTTGTCCATATACTGAAGACTGCTTTCATGTCCGCGGTATAATATGTGATCTGATACCCAGGCGGATGTAAAAGCAGTCTGGAGTGTATGGACAATTAGCCCATGGTAATGTAGAGTGAACGCTGAGTTTTTAAGTATGTCTCTCTACGTAGGTAACACGAATTGTCCGTAGAGGATTTAAATTTCTAGATAACAAACATACGGTTCCGACGACAGAAGGACCTGGAGGGAAACCTTGATAGAGTGATCAGATCTATGAAGGGGCCAACTTCGAAACAATAGAAGTTCTGAAAAGAGATATGTCATTCATTCATACACTCTACAGAAAAAGGGCGATTGTGATATTTGTTATATTAACATGAATGTGGTGTTTGGTGACTACTGAGATAATATCAGAGCGGTGTACGAAACTTTTATAGTTTTACTCCAAATCAGCTTTAAGCTTAGACCTGTGTTTCTCGCCTTTATTACTCCAGCACTAACGTATGATTTCTAGGAAACGAAAGTGGATTTTGTTTTTCATTTTAACGAAATAAGCATTCAATATTCAGCTTAAATAAACGAACATGATTGTAAGTTAATGACGTGCTGGAATATTCTACTCGCGAGGAATTAATTAACCACATCTATCAGAGCTTGTTGACAGGCGACTTTATTCACTAGTAATTACTATTATTGAAAATCTGTCAATACCGTTTACTAATACCCATGTAATAGGATTGACTTCAACAGCGTTCTGTTGACGAATACCGACAGTATTGAAGAGGTAATAAATTGGTTATGTGATTATTTGAATTATCCAACGTTAAGCTCTCTGAACGATCATCGCAGTGTGCAATTTCATTTGTTCACTGTAAATAATAATAATAATAATAATAATAATAATAATAATAATAATAATAATAATAATAGTACTAATAATAACGATAACAATAATATTGATAATAATAACTATACTCCTTGAATACTTATTTCATTCGTCTTGGGGGCTAAATGGCCGTGATCCGGTTTGTGAGACTTAGATGATAAGGGAACACAGACTGAGTTCATTATCTCCTAGAATTCGGAGTATCGCAGAATCAGACATTTGGTTTGATAATTAATATGATGAAAGTACTAAGAATCATTCGCTCCGGAAAATTGTCTGGTGATTATTCTGTTCTTTGGTGTGTAGGCGTTGAAGTTTATTTCTTAGTTAGCATTTGGTCCAATGACTGCTTTGGAATTTTGAAATATATGTGAATTGTATTGATTTTCCGAAAATCTGGAGTTTAATCATTGTTAAAGCTAATACTGATATGTATTTTGATAGATGTTGTTAGTTCTATTAAACAATCACCAATTGATTTTTGTTTTATTATATATATTAGGTGGAACAATCAGAGCACAAGTTCAGCTTTACCGTGGCCAGTTGTGAGTTGGCGGGCGATCAGTCCGCTGTAAAGGATCCTCCATTCCCAATGGAATGATTAAGATTTAGAAACAATTTCTCTCTGTAATTTTGGACTTATAAAGATCCGCAGTTCTGCTAGGGTGCTGTATCCCGCTTTACCGAGGCCTCGGATTTATGTTTGGCGGGAGCGAGCCCGCATTTTGGGTCCTTCATTCCCGGGGGAATGATGAGGATTTAGAAAAATGTTTCGAGTTGTGATTTTGAACTTATAACATTTCCGCAGATGTATGTAGGGCGCTGTATGCGCTTTACCGAGACCAGAGTTAAGTAAATGGCGGGCAGTGGTCGCTTGTTGAGATCCTACATTCACGGTAGAATGTAGGGGATTAGAAAATTGAGGGAGATTTTTATCGACGTGTACATATAAATTTCATATGTTATGTGATATAAAATGGATCCTCTGAAGTCCGCCCACTAATTTGATCAGAAGGCACAGCAGTAGCTCCAAAGAAAAAAATGAAATCCTCCGTTTTACCTTCATTTTCCCGGCCATGGGTGAATTTATTAATAATGTATTTGACTCTACTGGTGGACTCTATTGGTGGGACTACTCAGGTATTTACCTTGACGCAAAGCAAACCACCTGTAACCTTGGCAGAGTTGTTTATGAAAGTTAAATTAACTACCTGAAAGCAATTCATAATTTAATTTTATCAATTCACAAACTAAATTTTCAAATCTTTCATTTTAATATTTGTGGGAATTCTATATTTAGTAAAGTTATACTTACTTACTTACTCACTGGCACTATCGAACCCGTAGGTTGATGGCCGCGCGTACATAAGCTCTCCATGCATTCCTATCCTGAGCTATTGTTTTCCAATCATTCCCTGTATAATCTACTTTCCTCAAATCATAGTTAATGATATTCTCCCACCACATTCTTGGTCTACCACAACTGGGCGTTTTCCCCCTGGCTTTCCTACAAGAACCTTCCATGCAAGTCTTTTATTCCCCACATGTGTAACATGTCCTGCCCATCGCACTCTACGAGAGTTTAACTCATTCTTATTATACCTGGCTTCCTATAAATACCATGTATTTCATTGTTACGTAGTATTCTCCATTCACCTGTCTGTTCATCTCTCTTTGGTCCAAAAATTTTCCTAAGTACTTTATTCACAAATACTCGTTACCTCATTTCCTCCCTTAAAGTAAGAGTCCACGTTTCGCACCCATATAATATAACTGCTAGAATAATAGTTTCATGTATTTTCTGTTTAACGTTTTTTGAAAGGAGTTGGGACATCAAGAGTCTCTGCAATGCATAATAGCACGCATTTCCAGAATTAAGCCTATGTTTAATTTCTTTCTGCATCTCATTCCTATTTGTGATTATTGTTCCTAGGTATTTGAATTCAGCCACTTCCTCTAAATTTCCCTCATTTTTCATTAGCTGTCCATTTCCATTATATAATGTATTTCTACGTGTGGCCATATATTTAGCTTTATTCATATTTACTTCCAGTCCAATTTCTTAGTGTTACTCAATTGTGTGCGCGTGTTGTCCTTTGGTATCTCCTCCCTCTCGGCCAATAGTACTACATCATCAGCATAAACTAACAGCTTATTAATACCATTGAGTTGTAAGCCTTCCTCATTCTCTGAAGATTTAATGTCATACTCTAGTACAAAATTAAATAGTAGAGGAGATAGTGCATCTTCTTGCTTCAACCCATGCTGCATTTCGAAACAATTCGAAAACTGTTTGCTTACACGCGCCCTACTCTTTGTGCCATTTAAACACATTCCTATAAGTCTAACTAACTTTTTAGTAATTCCGAACTCCAGCAGGATGCAATATAACTTCTCCCTCTTAATTGCATGATATGCTTTTTCGAAGTCTACATGTAGTTCATGTGCAGTGCCATTATATTCCCATTTCTTTTCTAAAATCTGTCTTATACTAAAAATATTATCTGTTTCTTCTAAATGCACATTGACGATGTCATAGAATGTCATCAACATAGGGAGTAAGTCTGCTGACTAATATATTTGTTAGAATTTTTTACGAAGTTGAAAGTAATGAGATGCCCCTGTAGTTGTTGCAATCAGTTTTATCTCCTTTCTTATAAATTGGTACGATAATTGATTATTTCCATTCATCTGGAAGAGCTTCTTCTTCCCAAATCATACTAAGCAACCAGCGTATCTTGACCATCAATTTTTCTCCCCCTGATTTTATCAGTTCTGCTGGGATCTCATCAGAACCTGATGCTTTATACATCTTCAATTTTTCAATCGCCATTTCTTCCTCTAATGCACTTGGTTCTGCGACTAGCATTTCTGCTGTTTGTTAATTATCCTCCTCAGCATCCAGTTCTGTTTGCACATTTCATAGCTGATTAAAATAACTTTACCATATATTTAATATACTCCTGGAATCTGCAATCATATCCCCATTTTCATTCCGAATTATGTTTGTTCTAGCCTGAAACCCTTTCTTCTCTATCCTAATTCCCTGATATAATTCTCCAATGCTCCTATTGTTTGCGTTCATTTCAAGATCATTAATCTTCTCTCTCAAATATACCCTCTTTTTACTCGTTAGTAACTTGGTAGTTTCCCGTCTAATACTACCCAATTGCTCTGAGAGTACCTCATTTGGCTCGCGTTACCATTTCATTTTTGCTAGCTTTATTTTCTTTGCAATGTCGGCAGATTCCTCATCAAACCATTTCTTGTTTTGTCTCTTTTTTAAACAACCAATGCTTTGTGCTGCTGACAATTTAATACTATCTCCTATAGCCTCCCATTCTTTATTTATATCAGTTTCTTCTTCGTTTCCCACATTGTCATCTGAAGATTCCAGTACTTCAAATCTATTATCAATTTTGTTTTAGTATTCTTGCCGCTTTTCATCATTTTTCAAGTTTTTTAATTCAGATTTTACAGAATCATCTTTAGCGATCGTTCCTCTCATAAGCGATAGCCGTTGTCTTATTCACCCTGACCAGGTGATGATCCAAATTGCAGTCTGTCCCTCTAACTGATCTAACATCGATGATGCTACTGTGCCAGCGTTTTTCCACAAATACATGATCTATTTGGTTCCGATCTTCGCCATCTGGAGACGTCCAGGTGTATTTATGAATATCCATATGCTGAAATGTTATGCTCTTAACAATGAGATTCTTTGATGTGGCGAAGGTGACTAATCTAACCCCATTGTCGTTAGTATCTTCATGAAGACTGAATTTGCCTATTGTTGGTTTGAATATATCTTCCCGCCCCACTTTTGCATTAAAATATCCTAAGACAATTTTCATATGATATCTTCAAAGGCTATCAAATGAGCATTCTAATTCTTCTTAGAACTCATCCTTGATCTTGTCGTCTTTATCTTCTGTGGGGGCATGTATATTTACAATTATAAAATCATGTCGTTTACCCTTTAGAATTATGTATGATATCCTATCACCAACAAACTTACTTACTTACTTACTCACTGGCACTATCGAAACCGTAGGTTCATGGCCGTGCGGAAATAAGCTCTCCATACATCCCTATCCTGAGCTAATGCTTTCCAATCATTCCCTGTATAATCTACTTCCCTCAAATCATAGTTAATGTTGTTCTCCCACCTCATTCTTGACCTACCAACTGGGCGTTTTCCTTCTGGCTTTCCTACAAGAAGTTTCCATGCACGTCTTTCATTCCCCATACGCGCAACATGTCCTGCCCATCGCAGTCTACAAGACTTAACTGTTCTTATTATATCTGGCTTCCTATAAAGACCACGTAGTTCATTGTTAAGCAGTCTTCTCCATTCACCTGTCTGTTCATCTCTCTTTGGTCCAAACATTTTCCTAAGAACTTTATTCTCAGATACTCGTAATGTCCTTTCCTCCCTTAAAGTAAGAGTCCATGTTTCGCACCCATATAATATAACTGGTAGAATAATATTTTTATATATTTTCAGCTTAACGATTTTTGAAAGGAGTTGAGACATCAAAAGTCTCTGCAATGCATAATAGCACGCATTTCCAGAATTGAGCCTATGTTTAATTTCTTTGTGCATCTCATTCCTATTTGTGATTATTGTTCCTAGGTATTTGAATTCACCCACTTCCTCAAAATTTCCCTCATTTGTCATTCGCTGTCCATTTCCATTATATAATGAATTTCTACGTGTGACCATATATTTAGTTTTATTGATATTTACTTCCAATCCTAATGTCTTAGTGTTACTCAACAGTGTGTGCGTATTGTCCTTTAGTATCTCCTCGCTATCGGCCAACAATACTACATCATCAGCATAAACTAACAGCTTATTAATACCATTCAGTTGTAGGCCTTCCTCATTCTCTAAAGATTTAATGGCATGCTCTAGTACAAAATGAAATAGTAGAGGAGATAGTGCATCTCCTTGCTTCAACCCATTCTGGATTTCAAAAGTGTCTGAAAACGGTTTGCCTATACACACCCTACTTTTTGTGCCATTTAGACACATTCGTATAAGTCTAACTAACGTTTTAGGAATTCCGAACTTCAGCAGGATACAATATAACTTCTCCATCTTAATTGAATCATATGCTTTTTTGAAGTCTACATATAGTTGATGTACAGTACCATTATATTCCCATTTCCTTTCTAAAATCTGTCTTATACTAAAAATCTGATCTGTTGGAGACCTGTTTCTTCTAAATGCACATTGATGATCTCCTAGAATGTCATCAATATAGGGAGTAAGTCTGCTTACTAATATATTTGTTAGAATTTTGTACGAAGGTGAAAGTAATGAGATGCCCCTGTAGTTGTTGCAATCAGTTTTATCTCCTTTCTTATAAATTGGTATGATAATTGATTCCTTCCATTCATCTGGAAGAGCTTCTTTTTTCCAAATCATACTAAGCAACCAGCGTATCTTGTCCATCAATTTTTCTCCCCCTGATTTTATCAGTTCTGCTGGGATCCCATCTGAACCTGATGCTTTATACATCTTCAATTTTTCAATCGCCATTTCAACCTCTAATGCACTTGGCTCTGCGACTAGCATTTCTGCTGTCTGTAACTTATACTCCTCAATGTCCTGTTCTGTATGTACATTTAATAGCTGATTAAAGTAACCTTTCCATCTATTTAATATACTCCTAGAATCTGCAATCATATCCCCATTTTCATTCCGAATTATGTTTCTTCAAGCCTGAAACCCCTTCTTCTCTATACTAATTCCCTGATATTATTCTCTAATGTTTCTATTTTTTGCATTCATTTCAAGATCATTAATCCTCTCTCTCAAATATTTCCTCTTTTTACTCTTTAGTAACTTGGTGGTTTCCCGTATAATACTACCCAATTGCTCTAAATTTATCTCATTTGGCTCTTGTAACCATTTCATTTTTGCTAGCTTTCTTTTCATTACAATGTCGACACATTCATCATCAAACCATTTTTTGTTTTGCCTCTTTTTTAAACAACCAATGCTTTCTGTTGCTGACAATTTAATAATATCTCTTATAGCCTCCCATTCTTTATTTATATCAGTTTCTTCTTCGTTTGCCACATTGTCATCTGAATATTCCAGTACTTCAAATGTATTAGCAATTTTGATTTGGTATTCTAGCCGCATTTCATCATTTTTCAAGTTTTTTAATTCATATTTTACAGAATCATCTTTAGCGTTCGTTCCCCTCATAAGCGATAGCCGTTGTCTGTTTTCACTCTGACCAGATGATGATCCGAATTGCAGTCTGTCCCTCTAACTGATCTAACATCAATGATGCTACTGTGCCAGCGTTTATCTACTAATACATGATCTATCTGGTTCCCAATTTCTCCATCTGGGGACGTCCAAGTGTATTTATGAATGTCCTTATGCTGAAATGTTGTGCTCTTAACAATGATATTCTTTGATGTGGCAAATGTGACTAATCTAACCCCGTTGTCGTTACTATCTTCATGAAGACTGAATTTGCCTATTGTTGGTTTGAATATATCTTCCCGCCCCACTTTTGCACTAACATCTCCTAAGACAATTTTCATATGATATCGCGAAAGGCTATCAAATAAGCATTCTAATTCTTCATAGAACTCATCCTTGATCTTGTCATCTTTATCTTCTGTGGGGGCATGTACATTTACAATTATAAAATCATGTCGTTTACCCTTTAGAATTATGTATGTTATCCTATCACTAACAAACTTAATATCTCGGATAGCGGATAAGATCCTCCTTCTGACTAAAAAACCCGTTCCAAATGCAGGTCTTTCTGCACCCCCATAGTATAATGCAAAGCTTCCTGATTTCTGACTACCTTCTCCTGGCCACCTAACTTCCTGTAAAGCAACTATATCCAAGGGTGATTTATCTAATTTCCGCGTTAATATCTCTAGTGCCCCGCTATTTTATAAAGTCCTAACATTCCAAGTTCCTAGGAACATGTCCCTGTGTGAGCCTTTGGCATGGGTTCCCTGAAGTAGTCCCCGCCCGGAGAACCGAATGGGGGACTATTTGACGTCCGGAATATTTTACCCCAGATGAACCCATGTCCGCATTTCTTGACGGTTGTATTTTTACGGTGAAAGATCGTCACTCTTTCGCCCAAGGTACTTTTTTCGTCTGGCTTATCACCTTCGACCAGTCCGGCATGGGTAACCCTATCGGCAGCAATGCTACCGCCGGCATAGCTCTCAGGATAATTTAAGCACGCTAGCCACTCCACCACGACAAGGTAAAGATACCATGGAGGGACCCTATCACTAACAAACTTAATATCTCGGATAGCGGGTAGGATCCTCCTTCTGACTAAAAAACCCGTTCCAAATGCAGGTCTTTCTGCACCCCCGTAGTATAATGCAAAGCTTCCTGATTCCTGACTACCTTCTCCTGGCCACCTAACTTCCTGTAGAGCGACTATATCCACGAGCGATTTATCTAATTCCCGTGTTAATATCTCCAGTGCCCAGCTATTGTATAAAGTCCTAACATTCCATGTTCCTAGGAACATGTTCCTGTGTTTGAGCCTTTGGCATGGGTTCCCTGAAGTAGTCCCCGCCCGGAGATCCAAATGGGGGACTATTTGACCTCCGGAAAATGTTTCTTAGTTGAACCCATGTCCGCATTTCTTGACGGTTGTATTTTTACGGTGAAAGATCGTCACTCTTTCCCCCAAGGTACTTTTTGCTTCTGGCTTATCACCTTCGACCAGTCCGGCATGGGTAATCCTATCGGCAGCAACGCTACCGCCCGCATAGCTTTCAGGATCATTTAAGCACGCAAGCCACTCCACCACGACAAGGTAAAGATACCATGGTGGGACCCTATCACTAACAAACTTAATATCTCGGATAGCGGATAGGATGCTCCTTCTGACTAAAAAACCCGTTCCAATTGCAGGTCTTTCTGCACCCCCGTAGTATAATGCAAAGCTTCCTGATTCCTGACTACCTTCTTCTGGCCACCTAACTTCCTGTAAAGCGACTATATCCACGCGTGATTTATCTAATTCCCGTGCTAATATCTCTAGTGCCCCGCTATTGTATAAAGTCCTAACATTCCATGTTCCTAGGAACATGTCCCTGTGTTTGAGCCTTTGCCATGGGTTCCCTGAAGTAGTCCCCGCCCGGAGATCCAAATGGGGGACTATTTGACCTCCGGAAAATTTTTCCCAGTTGAACCCATGTCCGCATTTCTTGACGGTTGTATTTTTACGGTGAAATATCGTCACTCTTTCGCCCAAGGTACTTTTTTCGTCTGGCTTATCACCTTCGACCAGTCCGGCATGGGTAACCCTATCGGCAGCAATGCTACCGCCGGCATAGCTCTCAGGATCATTTAAGCACGCAAGCCACTCCACCACGACAAGGTAAAGATACCATGGAGGGGTTTAGTAAAGTTATGCCTAGTTTGATTTTGAATTTGGAAGATTTATAGGGTTATTATATGAGTTTGCTGATGGACGTAAGGAAGCTATTCCGGCATTTAACTTGGCGTTAAGGAAACCGGCGAAACCTTTACAGAGCGGTTTCAAGGTAATAAAATGTTTGAAAGATGGCCAAAATAGTGTCCGGGCCTGGACACATCGGCTCTTATATGTGTATAGCCAGCGAAATCATCTTTCTATACTTTGTTTTTCCGAAGCTCGTTGGAAAAGTCTCCGTATTTATAAATGAATCCAGGGTGGTCGGACCGAGATAGCTTTCTTCTCTACGCTGCTCTACAAAGGGTATAGCATTAAAGCAATTGTTCTCCAGAAGGATTCGTCGGCAGCCTACAGAAACTGCGGATTCTGGGCGGGTGACCATTGCAACCTAGCGATACTCAGCAACATCGGAACCACTCTTCTGACTGCTGCACTGCAAGCGGAGCTATAAATTGCACTCTACATCACAACTGAAAACAACAAATGTAGGTAAGAGGAACTTCATAATCAGAGGAATCTTGTTAAATACCCTTACCCCGTAACACTAGCTCCAGTTTCCATCGTCCCCTAGCCTTGTCCGATCGCAGAGCAAGGACTGGGCAAAATTCCAGACCTTTTAACATACTTTTAAGAGAAAATATCCTCCAAAAGTACACACACTAATACACACACAGATACAAGATGACGACAACATATTATAATAACTAGCTAATAACATAGTTATTGCATAATGTACATACACAAACGAGCAAATAACTAAATCAAACAATTCATTAAACGAACCTAGACACGAATTAGTAAATCCAACAATAAAATTAATCAACGAACCGAACAAATGACAAAGATTACATACACAATTAGAACAGATTTTGATGTAGTAACATATGATCTAAAAATTGTAAATTTCGGACATAAATCCAGCAACACAATCTTTGAAATGGCTAGTATTCTCTCACATTGGATGCGAATAATGATCAATACACAACGCAAGACAACGATCAAGAATTTTAAATTAAAACTACAAAGAATCAAACGAAAACGAAAAAAAGACAAAGGGAAAAAGGAAGAAACAAACAAACCAGAAACAACACCTAACGCGATCAAACAAAATAACACCTATCCACATTTGAAAAAAAGGAAAAACAAAAGAAACAAAGAAAACAGAAACAACACCAAGCATGATCCAACAAGAAAACATTAATCCACAACAAAATAAAACACAAAACGAATTCCACCAAAATACTCACTAAAAATTACTAATCATGAAATTGGACTTGGCAACCTAAAAAACATGATTGAACAACATGCGCCGTCACTTCTTCTCAGAACAATACCATTACACATCTGCAACACAAGGCTGAAAACAACAACTCTAAATCTCACCATAGCATAACAATATAACACTTTAAATTCCAAAATACCAAATGCAGCATTTGTACCAAATGGCAACTACGAAATAAACTCCAACTCCTACACAACTAAGAACACTATAATCACCACGCAATTTTCTGGAGTGATGAGAGGATTGATCCTACCATCTCCGAAGAATCACTTGCAAAAGGACTCGCAGAAGCCAAATATCAAACTTATCACCCATCACAATAAAAGAAGGAACACCTACCTGCATAGATCAATTCGATTTCCTTAACAAAGCAGAAACATAAACAGCTGTAAACAAAGGAATTATCCTCCTACGAAAAAGATAAAGAGTGGAACCACCACTGGAAAGATTCAGGCACATCCCATGCAGAAAATTGCTGTCAGTATGGACTGAACCAGACAGAATGTCACATCCCACAATTTCACAACTGCGGCCAACATCTCTCTAAATGCAAATATCCGAGAAACTAAGTGACCTTATTTACAGCACTACATGCATCGTATAAGTCGCTCCACAGGACCATTTAAATTACCTAAATATCGGAAAGAAATACCGCCACCTGCCAAAAACTATACACCTTTAATAACACAAACGGAAAAAACACCAATCGAATCGAACTCAACAGTTGAGAACTACTCGATACTTAACACAAACTCAGACAAAGAAACTCAAAACATATCACACAAAGAAATGATCAAAATCTCCTATGAAGACATCAAAACAGTTACTAAAATTCTAGAAAATTACATAGATGATACGCGAAATGCACTAAAAGAAGAATTAATATAATTCTATCCAAAAGTCACCTACAATCTAACTAATAATTCTGAAAATCCATTACTCAAAACCATTGCCAACAGCACAGCCAAAACAGACCTAAAAAAGGGAAGTCAAATTAGTCCCATCCAGAACACATCTAGACATATTCATACAGAAAATGGCTGAAATTAACAATAGAGTAAACACTTCTATCACAACAAACCTAGAAAATATAACTACGGAACTTAACGCAATTACATTTAATACCTAACGAAACTCACAAAATAAATAATCCCAAGAAAACATACAAAAATTCATCAAAGAACTAAACGGAACATACAACAAAATCAAACAATAAAATAAAACATGCACACAAGCAGTCAAACTGAAGTTTTTTTTCTCTCAACACCTGTCGAAGAAATCCATAAAACGCCTGATTATGAATGGAGTTCCTGTTTGGGTGGACATTCACTTAGACGCTTTTCCGTACGTTTTCTCCCCTCAACGCCGCAGAAAATTGTGTGCAAAAATCATCGAACCTCAACACCAAACTAACAAGAAGACTGCAAATCAAAGGAACTGGAATAGCAAAGGGCTTAAATAAGACCCTCGTCTATAGGGCCCCAAAGTTTAATCTACTATAGTCTAGGCGGGTTCGTTCTCTGCGCGGTCCGTTACATATGTGCTGTTTTTTCTTTGGCTACCGTTCGCAGAAGCCGTAGGTTTCGTTCTCGTGTTGTGTAGCGCCAGGATCCAGAGTTTATTTATTTTCATGATTTCTCTTTTTTGTTAAATTAATTTTTATGTTTGTAAATTTGAATAGGTTCTCTGTATAATTTGGCGTAGTAATGTGATGTTGGAATAATACCTGTGTTTCCTCGAATCTTATGACGAATTCTTTGTTTTCCATACAGTGTTCCGCTACTGCCGATTTTCCCTTTAGTTTTAGCCTACAATTTCTCTCTCTCAGAGAAACTGTAGACTAAAACAAAAGAGAAAATCGGCGGTAGTGAAACACTATTCTCAGAAAAAATAAATGTGTGTGTGTGTGTGTGTGTGGTCCCTGTTAAAACTCTATCGGCAGCAATTTTTCTTATCGAAGTCAAACTCGGTAAACAGCAATCAATTAAGGAATCCAATTGGTTTACCCTGCATATCGAACAATAGGAGTGGCATTTCATTAGCAACGAAAATTAAAAATGTGTTTCGTCACTAAACTCAGCGTGCACCATTAAAAACGATAAAACTATTCTAAATAATTACGAAATCTGATCAACAAGAATGCAGATATTCCTGAAACCCGGAAATTAGCGTGTTTCTTTTCAGTTTAACTGGGTATACACGATTTAATTAATAAATTATTATATATTCCTTAAACGAGCAAACTCGGACCATAGATTCAATTTGCTGAGAATTCGCTTTGTTTACCCAGTTATTGTGTGACAGGTTTTTATTTAACGTACCATAAACTACCGGAACATACACTACTCAGACATGGCCACGTGTATGCCTACAAATGTTGTTTAGATATCTCATTTCTTCAGTTTCTATTTCTCATCGTAAATCTGTATCTCAAGTCCTATGGCTTCATTTCCCTAGTGAATAACTCATTAAAACAGAATACATTGACAAAGGTAGGCTTAATCTTGCTAAATAGTAAACTTGTTTATTATGTATATTTTAATGAATTGTGTGTACTTTCGTAAATATTAATATTAACATATCGATGAAACATAATTTTCCAAATTTTACAGTTGCATCATAAATCTCGGGAGTCTCTCCAAATCCGTGACGGGTAAAAAAAGTGTGAGTACATGATCAAGAGTTAAATTCTCTCCTAACAGGTAGGGAGATGTCAACGTTAGGCAGGGAGAGGGAGAGAGATTGAACTATTTTTGTACTTTAATGTTGCAAATATTATTTTCAATTATCGTTTTGTATAGACAATTGTTACAAAATATGTCTACTGCTGAAGTTTCCATGTAGCGTCACTATCTTACACGTAGCGGGTCAGGGTTCGATATCCAGTCGAGAAAAAATTATTGATTGACTTCTTTCCATCTTTTGCTTCACATTTTAAAAAAATGACTAAAGTTTAAATCTCTATCGGTTCATGAATATCATCTGGCCATCATAACAATCACTACCATACTCGTCATGTTTAGAATGAATGTGGGAGTGAAATATATATTTGGTATTTATTAGGAGGCCTTGAATTGAGTTAATCACTTGTTGCGGGAGGCCTTACATGTCGTTGTGTGGTCAAAAAGGTGTGTATGGTCCACAGGAACTTGAGAATGAGTTATAATAATCTTTCTCTGAGACGTAAGGCACATAAACGAATTAGAAGTAAAATGTCTCTGACAAAAATATGTGGACCTCATGTTCCGCGTTGCATTGCGTATGTAATGATATAGGTTGGTAACTATAGTCCTGAAATAAGTCTACTAATGCTGCGTTTAAACACACTGCACATTGATTGTAATTTGCAAGACTGAGGTTTGAAGTTAAAATGTGAAATAGGTGGTTCAACAAATGAAGTCTGACATGGAAAACGTAATTGGATGTTCTGAGATAAAGCCTCGCTTAACGTTTGCCACAAATCTCGTGTCCAATCGACATCTAGAATGAGAAATACTGAATCTAGAATCCTTCTCTTCTATCAGAACGCATGCTTCACCGTAAGAACTGTTCATTCAAATACTAAAAGTGTGATGTTGCGTATTTCTTTCTTTAGTTATAAAAGCTGCACACCTAAACCCCTTTAGAGTATATTATTTATATTTCATAATACAAACTGTGAATATGATTAAACAGGTCCTGATTATACAATTCCAACGGTAGAAGAAAATACAAATCACAATCTAATTTTTGCACTACGGCATTTGAACTGGCGTTCTTCCGGTTAAAATGTGAAAATGAGAAACACGTTTCTTATGTGATCTGAATATATGTTTTCTGTATTCCGATGTACAATTAGTTATCATGCTCGCCTCTGGTTCCGACGCTCGCAGGATCGATGCGTAAAATTATAAGTACAAGTTATTGGGAAAGGAATAAATGTCGTGGTTGATATATCGTTGAATTAGATTGAGGTAACAGGTCTCTGAGCAACGTTTTCGGCCCTTTCGCGCCTAATTTTGAATTCGGAGGTAAATACTGAATTAGTAAAAAAAGCCTAGTTGAATAATACACTTGGCAAGTGATTACCCAACATTTTAGTTTGAGCAAATCAAGATATGACTTGCATGGGGTAATAATAATTAGGTTAACAATTTTTATTTGCAAGACAAATGTTAGCTGTCTGAATGAAACCAATGAGTGAGATGTTGCCTGAATTTAAAATAGCGGACAATTTTTATCAGTCTTTTTTCCCATTTTGTGATTATTATTTATATTATTATTATTATTATTATTATTATTATTATTATTACTATTTTGTTTATCATATAAAATGTTTTACATGAAATTTACATTACAACTTTAAATGTCGTTTATCCCTTTATAATTAACATAGTGTCCAGTAAATGCACAATGTAAGCATATCATTAATGATCATTTGTGCTGGTTTAGTGCAATAAATTATTATTGTTATTATTATTATTAGGCCTATTATTATTATTATTATTATATTATTATTATTATTATTATTATATTATGTTTAGTTCTTTATGACCCTTTCTGACTGTTATCCCTTTCCCCCTTTTATTATATTTTGTCTTATTTTATAATTTTTTATATAGCGATTCTCTTATATAATTTACTTTATGATGCCAAACAAAAGTTATATTTTTAATTATCAGTATGAAATGAACTTCGTGTCAGCAAAGAACATGGGAATGGTCTGCCTTCAGTGAACACAGGAATTTACAAAATTTAAATACAACACACATACATGTTACAAACCTCGTGCGGGAAGTAAATCCAGTGCCCT
>JASPKZ010010083.1:0-71803 GCA_030220185.1 Diploptera punctata
ACTGTATGTTTTGATTTTGACGTAATCCCTTAACGTTTGTTAAGCAGAAAATAATTATTTAAATCCATTAATTGAAATTGAAATAAAAAAACTGTGGGTGATGGAGAAATTCCGAATACATATTTGAAACACGATAAAAAAAACTGCATTTAGTACAACTATTGGTGCTCATGAGACAAAAATCATGTTGACCAGTGGATTTATCCCTTAAATTGGCAATGTACGCTGTAAGATACATTGATTTAATTTATTCAATGTTGTTTATAAGACAAAATAAATATAACGAATAGAAATTAAATAAGTTTGCGTCAAATTACAATAATAACATAGTTTTACACGATTCTGTTTTCATTGCGGTCCGAAACATTTAAATAACTCGCCAATTAAGGGTTAAATATTCAAAAAAATATTTTTTTTGCGCAATAGTGCGTTTTGTCGTACTGGGCTATCTATTTCACGAGATAGAACCTTTTTATCCTTAATCTAGTGCCCATGACCTCCAAAACGACCGACCATTTCCTTTCATTCGTCATGAAATTGCAAATTATTCGCAGGGTATATATAAATAAGAGTGGATCTCTACATTCGCAAAATTAAGTGACAGAAGAAACAGCTCCCAGCATGATTAAATACATGGTAAGTACCTGAGATAGGTAAACACCTCACGTACAGCGAAAACTGCTTACTGTATTCAGTTTATTTCTAATTAATAATATATAAGATGCGAGGTTGGGAAGTGGTTTTTACAGAAGCGAGGAAATGTTTAAAAACCGAGTGATAGCGAGGTTTTTAATTTCCGAGATTCTGTAAAACACTTCACAAACGTGCGTTGTACATTATTTTTTGCACGATGGTGTTTTCAAAATTATAAATAATAGTAAAATAATATATTTGTTGGAAATATTTGCGTTCATTATAAACAACTGACTAACGTTAACAGTGTGGGCAATGTTTATTAGTTGAAACTACGGGAGGTCTTGACACCAATCAGTCATAAAATGGCGGCAAGTACGTATTTATTGTTTTATATTGTTTCAAATAAAGTTCAGTTCATTTAAAATGCAGTGCTTTGTTTCGTATAATGTATATTAACACTACCTTTTGGATATTTTTTGTATATACATTGTACGTAGTATACATAGAGGGCAGTGGTTTTACTTCCCGCACGATATTTGTAATATGTAATATTACAGTATATTTATGTAGGAAGTTGAACTTTGAATCATGGTCGCCGCCATTGCTGTAAGTACGAAAAAAACGCACTATTGCGCAAACAAATATACTACATTACCCTCGAAAGATGAGTGGTCAATTCAATACCGGGGCCACCTCCGGGAGAACATGAACAAAACACACCACTCAAATAAAGCGAACATGATTAGATGATACCTTATATTATTTGGATCTTAAATATTTCCGGCATGTGCCTTATATATAAGGAAAAATACAGAAATCATTCGCCCAGGGACCTGCTCCGACCACAGTTTGAAGCCGGTTTCTCTACGCCAGAAGTAATGACGTTAATCCTAAGGCCATAGTGAGGAATATTAACTTCTGCGAATTTAGGGGGGTATATTTATGCTTATTCTCCATTTTAGGAATACAAAATCACCAATATTAATTAGGTTCGAACACACGATCTTCCGAGTATTTGGAAATACTACTTTGATTTTGCATTCTACATCTAGAATGACGTAACAACCCAATAGCCTCTCTTTTAATAGGAGATACTATACCAAGTCAATTTAACTACTCTTATTTCCCTAAAGATGACATGAATGCTATGCGGTCAACATACCGACTAAATGAGACATCTGGTAGCTAACTAAGGCATTGCTAGATGAAGGTGGTCGATAAATGTTGCTTAGAGACCTCTTTATTCAGGCATAAGAACCATTTAAGAGCCTGAAAATCTTCAGACTCGTGGCCCACTAATTTTGCATTCTGCGATATAAATGGATGTTATGCAACAACTGGCTAAACGCCATTAAAAAATATATTTTGATGCCATCTGTTGCATTGGTTCATGAAGTAAGTGTACGCCAAATCTTTAAATATAACCTTATTATTAAAGAAAATGTAAACACCATCAGTCCTATCAGAGATTCTGTGTTTTGCAACAAACGGCTATGAAACCAGATCTTCATAAATGCTAATCTAAATTTTGTATGATGCAGCAAAGCTCCAATGTTCTTGTTCTTAGACTTTTCATGCGTAACGGTCAAACAAGGAAAATAATTTGTAATATTCAAACAGGAATGAGATGCACAAAGAAATTAAACATAGGCTCAATTCTGGAAATGCGTGTTATTATGTATTACAGAGACTCTTGATGTCCCAACACCTTTCAAAAAACGTTAAACTGAAAATATATATATAAACTATTATTCTACCAGTTATATTACATGGATGCGAAACATGGACTCTTACTTTAAGGGAGGAAAGGAGATTACGAGTATTTGAGAATAAAGTTCTTAGAAAAATTTGTGGACCAAAGAGAGATGAACAGACAGATGAATGGAGAAGACTACTTAACAATGAACTATATGGTCTTTATAGGAAGCCAGATATAATAAGAACAGTTAAGTCTCGTAGACTGCGATGGGCAGGACATGTGACACGAATGGGGAATGAAAGACGTGCATGGAAACTTCTTGTAGGAAAACCAGAGGGAAAACTCCCAGTTGGTAGACCAAGAATGAGGTGGGAGAATAACATTAACTATGATTTCAGGGAAGTAGATTATACAGGTGATAATTGGAAAACATTAGCTCCTGATAGGGATATATGGAGACCTTATGTCTGCGCGGCCATGAACGTACGGTTCGATAGTGCCAGTGAGTTAGTTAGTTAGGGATATTCCACAATACAGTGTTTCTCCTTCAATCCAAAGTGATTTGTCGCCAGAGGTTCCTGTCTAAAGCATCTTCTTCCCTCAAATCTCTAGCTTTGATACTTCTCTTCGCTCCATCCATCCAAAGTTCTCTAGGTCTGCCTCTTACACTTTCTCTTCTTCCATTATTGTAAAATATTTCCTTAAACCTGAATAAAGAACAGATTTCCCTTATTGTGCTGTTTCTGACTTTATCTTTCTTCTGAATAATTTACTCTCATTTCCCTAAAAATGTCAGACCGACCAAATTATACATCTAGTAGGCAACTAATTTTACATTCTGTGATATAAATAATTGACCACAATCTCAGAATTTCAGAAAAAATAAATTTATAATTTTCAAAATTTCAATTCCATCTGGATTTTTTCGTGTTGAGACTTGAAAGTAGTTTTGAAGTTACTTAGGACGGGTTACTGTGAAGTAATATGTTGCTGGAACAAAAAATATAAATTTGGAATAAGAATATCAGAAAATAGAAAATTAAACACCATATTGTTCGCAGATGGCCAAATAATAATAGCAAATTCCGAAGATAATCTACAGAAAGTTCTGTATGAACTTAACAAAATTACAGAAGAATATGAATTGAAGATATATACAGAAAAAAAAATATGGCATTTCAAGGTGTAGATCTTGTCAGAAGTAAAATTGTACTGGACAATAAAATTTTGGAGCAGGTGAATAATTTTACATATCTAGGATGCAATATCTCATATGAAGAAGAAAAGGATGTAAATGCAAAAATATCTAAATTTTTAAGAATTTTAGGGTTAATAAATTCTATCTTCAAGCCACAGTTGTCCAAAAGCATTCAAGACTGGCTCTTCCAACTCTTTTGTATGGTAGCGAAGTATGGACGTTGAAACAGAAGGATATACAGAGACTTAGATCTGCTGAAATGAGATACCTTCGGAGGACTGCAGGATACACACTACTAGATCACAAAAAAATGAAGACATCTTAGAAGAATTACACGTGGAACCTTTAGAAAACAAAATTTCTCATTATAAGTCAAGATGGATGCAACATGTTCATCGAATGGAAGATAACAGAATACCCAAACAAATGTTAAGATATCAGCCTGCAGGAAGAAGAAGACCAGGACGTCCACTCAAAAGACTTCTGGATGGTGTTTCTCTTGAGGGCGAAACAGGTCAACAAATGGCCTAAATTCGTGAATGTACTATGATGATGATGATGATGATGATGATGATGATGAATTTCCAAAATTATAATAAATGTTTTATTGTTACAGGTTGTAATTGTTGTGTTGGCAGCAGTGGTAATGAACACCATGGCTCAATTCGGTTTCGGACGAGGTGGTTACGGCGGTTATGGAGGAGGCGGATTTGGCCGTGGCGGTTATGGAGGATATGGGCGAGGATATGGAGGCTATGGTGGTTATGGTGGTCGCGGTGGTTATGGTGGTTATGGCGGTTATGGTGGCCGCGGTGGCTATGGTGGTTACGGTTATTATGGTTAATATATATTTTTTCTAGTAAAGTGTGATCTGTCAAATAAAAACTACAATAATATCTTATATTGTTATTTCTTCACTGTGTAATATTTTTCCTTAATATTCCATTCAAGTTCTGCATTTATATATTTATTGTTCTCTCTATTTACCTTAGTTTAACCTCTCCTTTGCATATATTTTTATATGCCCCACGACAACCAACCTTACAAGAGCATATGCTCTCGGGAGAGGATTTTTAACTCTGTATCACATACATACTTCTTGACCTCACAAGGACATGGAGGACCTCCCTTGATAAGTGATCAGTTCACTGCCAGGGCTACCTCCGGGACAACTTAAACATTCAAGACAAGACACACAATTCACTCATTCATTCATACTAGAAAAAGACGAGTGCGTCATAGATGACTATGATGTTTTGGGAACATTTGGAACATCTGCGTAACGATAGTCTTTATTCCCTGAACATATGTCTGGCTATCTTTTCCTTTAGATTTTGAAAAAAGCGTTCGACACAGTCAAGAGACCAAAACTTTTCAACATATTGCAAGATAGAAATATACCAAATTTACTTCGGCAGAACATACAAAATATTCATAAAACAACACCATACAGATTAAATTAAATAATAGATTTTCTGAAGCAGGAATTACAAACCGTGGTGTGAGACTAGGCTGCCCCCTCTCCCCAACACTCTTTGCGATCCATATCAACGAAGTAATATGTTCTTGGAAAAATAAATATAAATTTGGAATAATAATATCAGAAAATACAAAATTAAACACGTTATTGTCTGCAGATGACCAAATAATAATTGCAAATCGAAAAGATAATCTACAGAAAGGTCTGTATGAACTTAACAAAATTAACAGAAGAATATGGATTAAAGATATCTACAGAGAAAACAAAAATTATGGCAATTAAAGGTGTAGATCCTGTCAGAAGTAAAATTGCACTTCGCAATAACATTTCGGAGCAGGTGAATAATTTTACATAGCCTATCTAGGATGCAATATCTCATATGAAGAAGGAAAGGATGTAAATGCAAAATATCTAAATTTTTAAAGAATTGTAGAGTTAATAAATTCTATCTTCAAGCCACAGTTAGTCCAAAAGCATTCAAGACTAAAAGTGTATAAAACACTGGCTCTTCCAACTCTTTTGTATGGTAGCGAAGTATGGACGTTGAAACAGAAGGAATACAGAGACTTAGATCTGCTGAAATGAGATACCTTCGGAGGACTGCAGGATACACACTACTAGATCACAAAAAAATGAAGACATTTTAGAAGAATTACACATGGAAACTTTAGAAAACAAAATGTCTGATTATAAGTCAAGATGGATACAACATGTTCATCGAATGGAAGATCACAGTATACCCAAACAAATGTTAAGATATCAACCTGCAGGAAGAAGAAGACCAGGACGTCCACTCAAAAGACTTATGGATAGTGTTTCTCTTGAGGCCGAAACAGGTCAGCAAATGGCCTAAATTCGTGAATTTACCATAATGATAATGTTCTTTTCCATTATAGGCCTAAGATTTAGGCCAGTTTAAAAATCTTGATCCTCGAGACCTTCTGGCTTGTAGCGTGTGGTTTAACTAATTTAGGCTACAACGTGCCCCAATGTTCAACTAATTTTCTTGATGGAACTCAAAAAGTGTAAGAAATCACATTTTGCAGAGTAGTTTCTAGATAAAGTTGGAATCAAGAATTAAGAAAAAAATACCCTAAGAGCTGAAAAATAAAAATAATCGTTAAAATACTGGTTTATACAAAATTTGTCTTATTATTTCACGAAATGATAATTTACTGAAAAAGTGGAAAAAAGTTAGTAAGTATATTCAGACAAGATAATTACATGAAATTAAAAGTGACGTCAGCACAACAGAATGTATAAAAAGGGAGATTCCAGAATCACGAACATTGAGATGCTGATAGAACCGCAGGAATGAACAAATATATCGTAAGTACATTCAAACTTGTATTAACATTATATATCAGTTATTAGTAAAAGCACAGCCATATTGGCAATTTTATGATTGTAAGCTCAATCGATTAGTTCTAGGGAGGGGATTTAAAAGTGCAAATCAAATTTTTGTCGTAAAAGAGAGAAGAAAAGGTTCTCAAAATACATACAAGATTGTGCAAATAAGGTGCTGCTGAAACAATTGAATTAAGTTAACATTTTCCAATACTGTTATTTTAACACAGTTCCAATAACGGATCATATTATAATATTATAATGATATTGTGAAAAGAAAAATTAACGTCGGAACCAGGGATCGAACCGTGGACCTCTACTTCTCCAGACTAGTGTGCAGCCCACTACACTATTCTAGGCTTGGCACAAACGTTAACAATTCTTTTGTAAGACATGAAAACAGTTCTTTCTACATGGCCATTGGCTGCAATGATACCTATTATTATTATTATTAACAATTCTTTCCACATATACAAATCTATAATTCTCGTTTCGTCCGTTGTCAGGTATGTGTCACTGCCATCGCCAACTGCCGGCTTCGTTTAGAAGTATCTATTTTGATATTAGAATGGTGTAGTGGGCTGCACACTAGTCTGGAGAACTAGAGGTGCACGGTTCGATTCCTGGTTCGGACATTAATTTTTATTTTCACAATATCATTATAATATGATCCATTATTGGAACTGTGTTAAAATAACAGTATTGGAAAATGTTAAATAACATCGTTTACTGCTTATAAAAGTGGTGGTGTAAAATTCTCAAATATAGATACTTCTAAACGAAGCCGGCCGTTGGCGATGGTAGTGACAGCTACCTGGCAGCGGACGAAACGAGAATTATAGATTTGTATATGTGGAAAGAATTGTTAATATTTGTGCCAAGTCTAAAATGGTGTAGTGGGCTATACACTAGTCTGAAGAATTAGAGGTCCACCGTTCGATTCCTGGTTCCGATGATCACGGATGAAATGGCGGAAAGTACGTATTTGTTTTATATTGATAATGATATAATTAATAAAATAGCAAAATTCCAGGGAATATGTGGTACGATAAAACGATCACTAAATAATAAAACAACAAGAGAGACCCAATTGAAATTTTATAAAATGTTGGCAGTACCGGTACTGCTCTATGGTTCAGAAGCCTGGATACATAAAAAACAAGATCTAAGTAGGATAACGGCGGCAGAAATGAAATGTTTGAGATCTGTTAAAGGGTGCACTAAGGAAGACAGAATCAAGAACACAGAAATAAGACAGGAACTTGAAATATTTGCAATAGCTGATAAAATAGATACATATAGACAAAAATGGAAGCAACACATAGACAGAATGAATGAAGATAGATATCCAAAACAAATAACAAAATACAAACCTAAAGGCACCCGAGATGTGGGCAGACCTAGAAAGAGATGGGCTGAAGTCGGAACGGGTCAACAGACCTAATCCATGAATGCAGATGATGATGATGATGATATTGTTTCAAATAAAGTTCAGTTCATTAAAAATGCAGTGATTTGTTTCGTATAATGTATATTAACACTGCCGTTTGGATATAGTTTTGTATATACATTGTACCTAGTATACATAGAGGGCGGTAGTTTTACTTCCCGCACTAGGTAGATAATCTATAATATTACAGTATAGTTATTTATAGGTTGGCTACCCCGAAATTTAGGAAATTGAACTTTCAAACATGGTCGTCATTGCTGTAAGTACGACAAAAAGCACTATCATGCTAAACAAATAATTGTTTTTTAAATAATTGTAGCAAACAATGTGATATAATTTAATATTTTTGAAAATAAATAAACTTATTTGTATGGTCATCTTTATTGAGATTGATTATAAACTCCGTTGAAGTTACTGTAGGCCTTTCGGGACTAGTTCCATCATCAGCAGAAAGTACGTCTGCATCCACTGGCTTCGAATATAAGACTGGCTGGTCCGTTATAACTTTAAAGAATGAAGGAATTCGAAATATTTAAGCAGATCAACAATGATTTGTTATTAAATGAGAACACACCCAGTATTTCAAGACACCGAAATTAGGAATAAGAATGCTCTACACTGTTGAAGGTATATAATTATAAACAGCTTTGTGGATCCGATTTGAACTCATTCTTTCAAGATGGTGTTTCCAATTTAGTTGGTACTGTTTAATATATTCCAAAATTGGCAATTATTGTAAATACAATGCGTATTTAAAAATATGTACTATTTATGAATGACAAAAGGCTCAAAAATGTAACCAATACATTGTAAGTAAACTCTAATTTAAATTTTACAAAAAATATAGTGTAACATTTTGTAAAAATGTATTGCAGTTTGTGTTAATTGTGTTGGCAACACTGGCAGCCACTGCCCTGGCTCAATTTGGAGGAGGAGGAGGAGGATTTGGAACGCCCGGTGGAATGGGCGGCATGGGCGGTGGCTACTATCCTGGAATGGGCGGCGGAATGGGCAGAGGAATGGGCGGTGGTTACTATCCTGGAATGCAAGGAGGTGGTTTTAGAAGAGGAGGAGGTGGTAACCGTGGAATGGGATTCGGCCGATAAAATGTTGATATATCATGTAAATTGCAATAAAGAATAATTATTAATTTTATATTATTTTTATTTATGGCACCACAACACAATTATTATTAAGATCACATTTAAACATATCTTGAAAATGTTACGTCTGTATTCTAGGAAATAGCATTAAAAAGTTGATATTTTTAACTAAACTTTCTCCAAACCCATTCCTAACATCTTATGAATGCATCTCAATAATATAGCATTGTGGAACCAATCGACCTGTGCCCCTTAAGCGCTGCTGTCGATAGAAAAATTAACACCAGTACTCACTCCATTCCACTCACTTCCCTCCCACCACGTCAAACAGCATCCACGATAACTTCCCGAGTAGAGATGTTGCCAAACTTCCCCCAAACAGTGCCAAGGATCTTGAATATTGAATAATGTCCATCCATAGTAATTTTGCCCGAGGGCAGGTCTTTCACTGCAATCATAGCATTTCCATGCTATGTTTTGCAGCTTTGCTAGGGAATTGTAGGTGTGGTAGCTTCCCGTTGATTCCCACACCTCTGTAGGATGACGATGATATTGATAAGGATAATGATGACCGGATGATTTCTGGGACCGTTTGGGCCTTAAAATTTTTCTGACATTTATCTTACAGGTGAGGAAAAACCCCCGATAAAAACCTCACCCAGAAAAACTGTCCCGACCAGGGATCGAACCCGGTCCCGCTGCGTGACAAGGCAGCACGCTACCTCGAGACCACAGCGGTGGACTTGAATAATGTAAGGTTAATTATTACTTCTTCATATTTAAGTAGGTCAAATGAAGCTGAGTGACTTTCATTTTTTTTCTTAGTAACATTTCTTTCACCGCTCCGTGCTACAGTGTTCATGTTGAGTTGACAACACTGGACTGCAAGTGCAAATAACCTGTCCTTCAAGAAGGCTCAAAATATTGAGTAGTGGGAGCGGTGAAAGGAAAGACAGAGATAGGAATGCAGGGAGGTAAATTATTTACCGAGACAGAAAAGGAATTAGTGTTTAGTTAGCATATCTTACGGGGGCACAGATCCGTTGGTCAGACTATACTGTAATGTAAGGTTTGAGTAGCCGTGTTTATATACTGTACTTCCATTACATTACAATGATTTAATTTTCGTCAGATACTTCAAGGTCAATTCGCTGTATTACCCACCATTCACATCAACACTCAACTCCGTGAAGCTGCGCAGACGTACTCGTTCATCAAAGCAACTCTGCAAGAGGACCGGTTTACCACGTGACTATCACGTGAGAAGTTATATTATAAGGAGTGGGAGGTTGGCAGGGGGGGAATAACGGACCACCCATATGTCTTTGAAACCTATGGCGAAAAAATCTGTAGTTTATGCATGTGTGTATATGTATATCCCACTATATGGTAACGCAGTAACGTATAAAGTTAGAGGTCTTATGTTGAAATCCCGGTTCACGCGTTAAATTTTCTTTTCTTGTAATATATATCGTGAAAAGAAAATTTAATGCCTGAAGCGATATTTGAACCCGGGACTCTAATCCTATAAGTTAGTGCGTTATCCACTATGCTATGCAGGCGATATTTACTTCCAGTCCCAATTTCTTAGTGTTACTCAGTAGTGTGTGTGTGTGTGTGTGTGTGTGTGTGTGTTGTCCCTTAGTGTATCCTCGCTATCGCCCAATAGTACTACATCATCAGCATAAACTAACAGCTTATTAATAATGTTTTAATGGCATGCTCTAATACAAAATTGAATAGTAGAGGAGATAGTGCATCTCGTTGCTTTGACCCAATGTGAATTTCGAAAGTATCCAAAAACTGTTTGCCTACACATGTTTGTCCTTTATGGACTCAGAAATTACATGACCGATTTGAATGACTCTCTTAAGGTAGCCAAATGATATCATCCAGAATTTTTTTTGCTGGAACAATTAACGTATATAGCATATTACCGTATGTATTATAGGGGCCAGACAAAAAAAAAATCTGTGTTCTGAAAAATTCCTTTTTGGACGCTCAAATGGCTTACGCTGTGAACACTGAATCTCAAGTCCACCGCTGTGGTCTCGAAATAGCGTGTTGCCTTGTCGCGCAGAGGACCCGGTTTCGATCCCCGGTCGGGACAAGTTTCCTGCGTGAGATTTTTTAGCGTTTTTTTTTTCTCACCTGTAAGACAAATATCAGGAAACTTTAAGGCCCAAACGGTCCCCGAACACCCTATCACCATCATTATCATCAATATCATATTCATCTAACTAGTTTAAGGCCTCTCCTGGCGCATCATTACCAACATCATCAACTCTCATATCATCGGGGCAGCGTAACCTCACCTTCCAGGCGCCTCAAACTCAGAAGTGGGTTACAAGTATGCCACGGCAGGAGAGAAACCAGGAATGTCGAAATGACAATCTGGGGTATTAAAAAAATACACACACACTGAATCTCAAAAAATTCTAAAAAAATAATCTCCAAAAGGATATGCCTATATTTGACGTATAACTCACAATAACCATTTTTGTCTTTCAGCTCACTGGAGCCAAGAAGATCGGGATAACTAGATTCCCGGGCAACGTCGGGTAATCTGCTAGTAGGAGTTTCGAACCTGTAGGTTCACGACCGCGCGGACATAACCTCTCCATATATCCCTATCCTGAGCTAATGTTTTCCAATCATTCCTGTATAATATACTTCCCTCAAATCATGGTTCATGCTATTCTCCCACCTCATTCTTGGTCTGGTCTACCAACTGGACGTTTTCCTTCTGGTTTTTCTACAAGATGCTTCCATGTACATCTTTCATTCCCCATTCGTGCCACATGTCCTGCCCATATCAGTCTACGAGACTTAACTTTTCTCATTATATTTGGCTTCCTATACATATCATGTAGTTCACTGTTATGTAGTCTTCTCCATTCACATGTATGTTCATCTAGAAATAAGAAATCAACAGAGTCGAAGATCATGTAAATCCATCCATAGTAATTCTGCCCGAAGGCAGGTCCTTCACTGCAATCATAGCATTTTCATGCTATGCTTGCAGCTTTTCTAGGGGATTGTAGGTGTGGTAGCTTCCCGTTGCTTTCCACACCGGTGAAGGATGATGATGATGATGGCCATATGATTTCGAGGACCGTTTGGACCTTAAAGTTTTCCTGACATTTGTCTTATAGGTGAGGAAAAACCCCGGTAAAAACCTCACCCAGAAAAAACTGCCCCGACCGGGGATCGAACCCGGGCCTGCTGCTAAGCACGCTACCTCGAGACCACAGCGGTGGACAATCACGTAAATAAAGACATAAATATTAAGTGAATGTTTATGTGCGTAAAAAACGACATGTACGTATAAAGGGAGACATTAAAAGGATAGAGGTTTTCCTGGTAAAGAGGATGTGATATTGTCGGCAACAGCCCGTCAGCTCGCACAGTACAACAGTGTGACATATGGCGCCACTGGATTATGAATTTCATCCAATAGAATCAACATCTGAAGAAAAAGGTAATTTACTTGATGTTTGTAGCTGTATAAATGAACAATAACATCCAGGTGAAGGGAAAATAATGTTTAGTAATCGAAAAGTATAAGTTATTTTTAAATTATTTTACTCGTAATAAATTTATACTGTTTCTCACCACTTCGACGAGGTTTTATAATTTGTACACGCTTTATATTAGCTTGACCTGTGTCTGTCTATGTAACGGAATCTCTGAACACGAATTTCACCCACTTAAAATCATTGGATCGACTTGAAACTTTGTATACTTGTAAAGGACCGATGACAATACAATAATTTCATAACTGTTTTCCAAAATCCTGGCCAGAATCATCAGAAAAAAAAGTGTCTGTGGTAATTATATAACGTAATTTTTCAACGCGATTTTCACCCGCTTAAAATCATTGGATAGATTTGAAACTTTGAATACTTGTAAAGGACCAATCCCAATACAATATTTTCATAAATTGTTTTCTAAAATCCTGGCCAGAATCATCAGAAAATCAAAAAACATGACTACGTAATTATGTAACGGAATCTTTCAACGTGATTTTCATCCACTTAAAACCATTCGATCGACTTGAAACTTTGTATACTTGTAAAGGACCAATTTCAATACAATAATTTCATAAATGTTTCTAAAATCCTGGCCAGAATCAGCACAAAATCAAAATAATAAAAACCGGTGTAATAGGTTGCGGACTTACCAACTTTTTGCTCGATCGTTGGTAAAGCGGTGAACTCTAGTGGTATATAATTTCAGTAATCCATAGGTCGCTGGTTCAAATCTGGCCCGGAAGGTTTTTTTTAGAAGAGTATTACTTTTAGCTCATACTACAATAGTATCGAATTCAAAGATATTTACATTTTTATCTTATTCTGTAAAATATTAAAACTAAAAAATTAAAAATAAATAATAGTTTAAAAAAACTAAAAAGTGATTTATAGGATAGAGTGGAAAGATTATCTAACACGTATTTAACTAAAAATGCTATATTAACAAATATACTTGTAAAGGACCAATGACAATACAATAATTTCATAAATGTTTCTAAAATCCTGGCCAGAATCAGCACAAAAACTTTAAAAAATAAATTAAACAGGTCTGGAAGCGAGTATGGATAGTTTTACATGCACCATGCTGTGATACTCTCCGGATAGATCACTAATCCACTGAAAACTCAACTTTCCAATTTTTGTGGATTAGATCTCTTTTGTCCACCGCTGTGGTCTCGAGGTAGCGTGCTGCCTTGTCACGCCCCGGTCGGGGCAGTTTTTGTGGGTGAGGTTTTATCGGGGTTTTTCTTGACCTGTAAGACAAATGTCAGGAAAACATTAAGGCCCAAACGGTCCCCCAAATCATATCATCATCATTATCATCATCATCCTTCACCGGTGTGGAAAGCAACGGGAAGCTACCACACCTACAATTCCCTAGTAAAGCTGCAAGCATACCATGAAAATGCTATGATTGCAGTGAAAGACCTGCCTTCGGGCAGAATTACTATGGATGGATCGAGATCTCTTTTCGGGGCAACTATTCAAATGCCTTTTGAAATGAGACATTTGTTTCAGCAACAGTTGATGTAGATTTCTCGTTATTTAATTTACTACCATCGCTGCCATCAGAGGATTAATTTCAATTTTAAGAAACCATTTTTACAAAAATTCTACTTTGCAGTATGTATACTCCCATTAGACCTACAATTTGAATTTTTTTAAATGTATTTACAAAATGTATTTCATAAATTTAAAAAATTAGGCCCCTAATTGTCTGTATCACTTTGTCCTTGAGGCAATCCTCTAATGAGGAAAGTTGTATATAATAAAATATTTATTGGCTATAATATAAGTTGCTAATATATTTAGGGAAAGAAGTGAACAATCTAATTCAAAAGTGTTGTTATTTGCAGAAAATATTGAACAAAGTGGTGGAATAGTGATCAACAGAATTTATCGAGAGAGCAATTATAACAATTCCGTTAAACAATTTCCTGTCTGGTGCATTGTTTTGACGATATTAGTTATATCAGCTCTCATCATTGTGTTCGCGTCTCTACTCTCGGAGCAGTAGGTAAGTGATATTTCACCGTATCAAATGTAAAAACTTCCACTCGATCTGAGCCCAGAAAGTTTCTTCCCCGCCTCTATAATCTGTTGCGCGGGTCAATTGTGAAGTGACAGCGATACATTAGCTTCGAAAGAGAAGAAACTTTGACAAATGGATTCGTTAGACTCTGTAAAAAAAATTGTGTGATCAACTTTAAAACAAGATTAATTATTACAGCAATTTGTGAGTAGAGTGTCACGTGGGGTTTATACAATTAAATACATTTATTGTCGAGCTTTTCGACATCATGTGTTGTTTTATTACGCAAAACGACGTGAAAAATGACCCCAGGTAGCGCTTGACTATATATATATGAAATTATAAGACAAATAAATGCTTGAACGGGATTTTAACCCGGACCTCTGGATTGATACCCCAGTGCGCTACCGATTACGGCTCCAAACAAATCTACTAATCTACTACAAACATTTATATGTCCATCCATAGTAATTCTGCCGAGGGCACATCCTTCACTGCAATCATAGCATTTCCATGCTAGCTTGCAGCTTTACTAGGGAATTGTAGGTGTGGTAGCTTCCCGTTGCTTTCCACACCGGTGAAGGATGATGATAATAATGATGATGATGATGGCCATATGATTTCGGGGACCGATTGGGCCTTATAGTTTTCCTGACATTTGTCTTACAGGTGAGGAAAAACCCCGATAAAAACGTCACCCAGAAAAACTGCCCCGACCGGAGATCGAACCCGAGCCCGCTGCGTGACAAGGCAGCACGCTACCTCGAGACCACAGCGGTGGACACATTTATATGTATATATATGTATGTATGTATGTATGTATGTATGTATGTATGTATGTATGTATGTATGTATGTATGTATGTATGAATGAATGTGTGTGATACTGGGATTAAGTTTCCATTAAACGCAGTGAGAAATTTTTGTTAGTCCCAGGCAGACACCAACGCGCATGCGCCAACAAACGCGAAGCGGTTTACTCTATGGAATCACGCGATGCTGCCAACATATTCACGATATTTAACGAACCTAAAATTTAACCTAACGCAATTTAAGCACTCTAACCTGTGAAATAATACGACGCCCTAAAATAAATAGTAAGTTCTGAAATTCTGAAATACATGCTCTATGTTGGCTGCACTGGAACATGTGTTGTATAGAATATTCGTTAAAATCAATATGGCTGCCATGTCTTTATGTTACGTGTGTAGTTAAATATCATAGAAAAATATATTCAAATAATCGTTAGAAAAAATGTAAAATGTATTGTAAATAATGTCAAAATATAACTCTGTTGGCGCATGCGCGTGGTGTCTGCCAAAAATTCTCACTGCGCTTAATGGAAACTTCAGACGTGATATTGTTTAAAAGTTTTTTTTTTTTGTGTCGTAATTAGATTCAATGGATTTTTTATTTTTATAAAAAAACTATTTTTCTAAATCTCGTCTCAATTGCAAACTCAATATTTTACAGTAGTTGCGTTTAAACAAAATGTAATTAAGTACATGACCGAGGTTCGGATGTCATAAATAATAACAAAGAAACTAAAGTTCCATGAAAACAAAATACTCAATATAATGTCGAAACACTTTCCTCAAAATGACGCAAAGGAAAATGATTCACCGGAAGGAGAGCGTAAACCACAAAACCGGAGAAAAACATTTTGTCATTTGTTTTCCTAGTGACGTGTCAAATAACAAGAGTTTATACAGGGTCTGACAATAGTCTGGTAACTATATTTCAATTAATATTAGCTACCTCCATAAAGTAATTTCAACAAAATAAATGTTATTATCGGATTCAACCAGTTTTTTATATAGAGGAACTTCGGGTAATTTGGACCCCTGTTTTGAATTTGTTGTTTTTCTTCTTTTAATTAAGGGATTTGAATATTGTTTAATTACAGTGATTATCATTAGTGTTGTAACTATGAAATAGCATTGTTATTTTATTCAAATATGGAAACATCTTCATAATTTATAAACTTTTTTATATTACAAGAAAGGTCCACTTTAACCTCCATATTCGGGTACAGTGCACCCCAGAGCCCACCCTAGCTTTTAAATAGAATAGAATAGAATAGAATAGAATAGAATAGAATAGATTTATTCAGCTGTGGTGGAGTTAAGACCATGTGGCCTTCTCTTCCTCTCACCAGGACAAACATATGTTACATATAAATACAAAAAATTACAATAATAGTACATACTAAACAATTAATTATTTGTCAAATTGAATAATAATGAAAATAATGTCTAATAATACAATAAAATTGAATAGAATTAAAATTAAATTAATGATAGAATGAATACAGAAAACAATAACAGCTCGAATCTACTATACATAAAAAGAAAAGAAAGAAAAAAATACGAAGAAAGTAATAAACTATAATCAATTAATCTATCGCTTATTATACAAGGCATTAGGTAAATATATTAATAAATTTTAAAACTATTTTTATTAAATAATGAAAAAACAAATAATTAATTTAAAAAAATAATATTAGTGAGTTGTTTATATTAATAATTTCATTAGAGATTTTTTTTAAATTTATTACTCTATTAATTTACACAGACAGGCACAAATGAATATGAAAGTATTTATGGCTGATCATAATTAAAAAGCGTTGATATTTATTTAATGTTTTGAAAAATTATTGTTGATTGTAACATTCACACGTCATTCAACTGCAGAAAGCGACGGTCTTTGGGTTTAGTAAAATTACAAGGATATTAAATAAAATTAATAAAGGGCATGGTTTTTACATATAACTTCCTCATTGATAAAATATACATATGCGTGTAAAGTGGACCCAGGTCTTGATGGAGGGTCCACATTAACCGAATTCTTTTGTTGTGTTAATTATTTCATAGAGGCGCCATGTCACATAATACCAAACCAAGCTCGTCAGTATATTAAAATACCATCTACATAATATAATATATTTAGAAGATTTTTTCAACATTTGTAATATTCAATAACAGAAATTAAGAATTAATTCTTAGCTTGAGAAACTTTTAAAGTGGTCATTTTCATAAATATCACAAATAAACTCTTCTGCGCACAAAATATAAAGGTAATTGGCCCACGAACACGTGAAAGTTGATGAGGGGAAGAAGTTAAAATATTTTCTGTTCGAGGGCAGCACCAATTAAAGAAGATATTAACAGGGTCCACTCAAACAGAAGAGTCCACATTATCCGAACTTCCTCTATAAACTCCATTTTCAATATCCGCCGTTATGACCATATTTCCGAACACTTTAATAGCCTCTCTTGGCTCCGTCTTACTGACAGACGTAAATTGCACTCTCTTTCACTACTTTTCAAGCTTCTGAATTCCTACACTCCTAGTTACCTGGCGTCCAGATTTGAGAAGTTATCCTCTTACCACAATATTGACACTAGGTCACAAGATAGCAGTCTGCTAACAATTCCTCTTCATAGCACTTCCTCCTATTCTACTTCCTTCACAGTAGCCTCTGCCCGCTCCTGGGATCTCCTTCCTCAAGATATCAGGGGTTGCCGCACACTTGGTACCTTTAAGTCGCGCTTATACAGTTACCTGTTGTCTAATAATTAATTTTTCTCTATTTATTTAAATGTATTCTATGCCATTAATAGTTATTTTTCTCATTATTGATATTTATTGTATATTTTATATTTATTCGGCCGCGGTGGACTAGTGGTTATGCTCCTTGTCTCTGGTCCCGAGGATCGCGGGTTCAAACCCGGCCGGGGTCGATGGATTTTTTAGTAGGCAAAAATCCAAGGAGCAAGTCCTCCGAGAGATACTTTAAGCCGTGGGTCCCGAGTCTGAAGATTTTCAGGCTCGTAAAAGACCCCTAAGCCTGAATAAAAATGCTTCTAAGCAAAATTTACTGAATTTTCCCGTCCTAGTACTATCTTCGTTTCCTAGATGTCAGTATGAGGCGGAACGCAGATCACGGACCACTCCAATGTAATGTATACGAAAACAAGTGTAATTAAATTAGTATGGTTCAAATTCTTCCCTGTAGGGGGAGAGCGCCTAAATCTCTGTTAAGGGAAACATGGGCTTAAAAAATACAATATTATTATTAATATTTTTTTTTTCCTCCGCTGTTGTCAAATATATTTTGTTGTTTTTAGCAGATCCTCCATATTTGGGTGTTAATAAATAAAATATTGTAATATATATTTGAACTATTATTTTTTTTCAAATCCCCAGGTATGTCTTTCGACATTCCTGGTTTCTCTCCTGGCATAGCGTACTTGTAACCCACTTGTGAGGTTGGGGCGCCTGGAAGGCGGGGTTGCCCCGATGATATGATGGGTGATGATGATAATGGTGCGCCAGGAGAGTTCCCTAATCCTAAGCTTAACCTAAGATGAATGTGAATAATGATGATTGCGATGGCCATATGATTTCGGGGACCGTTTGGACCTTAAAGTTTTCCTGACATTTGTCTTACAGGTGAGGAAAAACCCCGATAAAAAACCTCACCCAGACTTATATTTGAACTATTTGTACCTGCATAATTATGATCGATGGAAAGAACTCCTTAGGTATAAATAATTTCCTTTGTGTACAGTGTATCGCTTAAGGCGACCGACTGGTGAACTTCAATTTTTTTTTTCATCTGATTGTTTTGAAATTCTTATCACATACATTATGTGTTTATATATATGTTTATGTGACTTTGGTGTTTATAAGTTGAATAGTTTCAGAATTATCATTTTGTATACATATTTGTTTTAATATTTTCTAAAAAATGCTCCTTAAGATACATTTTTAAATATTCTCTCGTGAAATTTGAGATCCAGTATCTTTAAGATTCCATTTGCTACACAAAAAAATCATAAAGGGAGCATACGACTTTTTTGTCATTTTTTATCCACTCTCGTGCATTTCCATCTCAATTTAAAAGAACACACGTGTCTTGGACTAGTAACTGCATAGCAAATTTCAATTAGCATATATTGGGGAGTCTAACCACAACATTTTCACTTTGGTGGCAGAAAAATTGTATCGTAAGGACCATTTTAAGTTTTGGAAAATGTAAAAAAAAAAATGGAAACAGAAAAAAACACACATTAAAATGTAAATAGTAATGCTGACGAGGGGATTCAAACTCTTACGTCACGGACTCTATTTTGCTGCCACAATAAAAAAAATTACATGAAAGTGACCCTAAAGAATCTTGGTTATTAAAAAGCAAACAAACAAAAAATTCTTTCTTTTTTTGCCATTTTTTTTTAATTTTCACTATTTCGTGCCCCTTAAAACAAATATTTTCACTTAATGTTGGATATTTTATTTGTGTATATTTTCGTTTTCAGAAGAACACATCAGCACAGGAGGAAGTAGAGGAGGAACTGAGAGAGCAGCCATTTTGCCTCTCTTTGTTCGTTTGATCACTCATCGTCTTTGCTGTATTTTTATTTTCGTCTTGTTCTTCATTTAATAACAATGGGAGCTAGCGAATGTAAGTGCTTTTTACTTTCACTTATCAATCATTTGGTGTTACTTTCCATTTATTTATTTATTTATTTTGTTACGTAGAAACTGTAGAATGGAACTCATGCTTCAGAAAGAATATTGCGGGATAATTAAAAAACAAATCAATATTTAATTTTAGGAAGTGATATTTTGAGGTTATTTTAATTAAATTATTTACAGTCTGATCATCTTACCTCAATATCAATGTTGATTTGTTCTTGGACATGTTTCAATACAATTCTGTTTTATTGTCAACTTGTCCAGACTGGTTTGAATTATTATCCTGTGGATGGAGCTGACATCGACATCCAGGTTGTGCAACATAAATCAAACCAGTCTGGAAAAGCTGACGATAAAACAGAATTGTTTTGAAACATGTCCAAGAACAAATCAACATTAATATTGAGGTAAGATGATCAGACTGATAATCATTTAAACAAATCAAACCTCACAACTAAATGTGAATTACTTTTGTATACCTTGCATTATACAGCGTGTTCCAAACTTTTACGTTTAATAAACATAAATTATACAGTGTAGTTCAAACTAGATATTCTATTTTTTATATATGTCATAAATAAAACATTGAGTTAACAAAAATATTCAAGTAAATGGTGTGAAATATATGATTCCTTGTTAACATATTTTAAATAATAAATTGGAATTTTAAATTTGTTCACTTAAATTTGTAAAAAAAAAATTGTATTCGTGATGGTAACTATGTATTATAAAGAACAATGTCAAATGTCTTGAATATTTTCTCGTGCCAGTTATTTAAATATTCCGGACCGCAAGGAAAATAAATTCATGTTAAACTGTGTATTTATTATTATACATTATTGCGTAATTTGACACAAATTTAAGTAATTTTTACTCGTTTATTTTTCTATTGATCTAAAAACAATATTAAATAAATGAAATCCACTAAGATACATTTTTAATTTAAGGATTCACTACTCTCTGGAAATAATATTTATAAAAAAAGTATTAAATATTTATTTTCTGACTTCAACGTGATTTTTATTCTTTACAGTGCATCTTAAATACTGTGGCAGAAAAAACAGAGCTAAGCTTATAGAACTTCAGGAAATGCGTAAGATTGAAATGCAAACAGGTGAGATCTGTTCAATATAATGTGTTAATCTTTTTCTGAAATTAATCTTGTTTGTAGGTATAGAACTATGCGATGAAAATTCTTTCCATTTTCCTATAAAAACAATATAAATAGCAGGCCTAAATATCAAACAAAAGAATTCAAAAACGTATTTGATAAGTTATTTTTTATTTATTTACTAACTGCTACACCTAAATAAATGATGTGTTCTTGCGTTTAATTGAAGAAATCAAAGGAAAAATAATTATAAATTTATATCATTATTTGTAGATACCCAGTGCTGATTACTCAGCTTTGCCCAATAATCTACTCATCCCGATCTTCTTGCCATAAATTAGCTGAAAGACGAAAATTGTATTTTTATGTTTAGTTGAATAAGTAAAAGGAAAAATGATTATAAATTTGGTCCCATCATTATTGCAAAAACTCCAATAAAATAATTGATTCTATTTCCAAACTACCTTTCATTCAATCCAAATAGTAAATAAAATGTCATCTTCAAAATTTAATATTCAAGCAGTCAGTATAAGTAAAGCCACGTCGTAATTATTTTTAGATACAACGTGCTGATTACCCGGCGTTGCTCGAGAATCTACTTACCTCGATCTTCTTGACATAAATGAAAGACAAAAGTGGTTATTGTGAGTTATCCGTAAAAGATATTCAATTCTGTGTACATTAATTTTGTGTATTTGTTATGGTTTAGGCAGCGTAAACCATTTAAGCGTACAAAACGCTACCTTTTTTTTTCATATTTTTCACTACAAAGAGTGATTTTCAAGGGTGTAGGAGTATCACAACTCTCTTATAGCCCCTAGTAGATGATTTTTAACATCTTAGGCCATTAGTGTCACAAATGAAATCTGGGAAAGAGAGGATGCACAAATATTACTCACAGGCCTCTCATTTCAAGCTCGAGGTACTTTAATTTCAAGTCAGTAGTAGTACCAATTCACCTCTTGTTTCCACAATGCGATAATGACGTCACGGACCCGGAAGTTTAGAGTCCGCTAACTATACACATAATGTGTTTATCATAAGTAATGTCACGAGTGATTTCCAAATTATCGACAAATCAGAAGTCTCGTAAACTGCGATGGGCAGGACATGTGGCACGAATGGGGAATGAAAGACTTTTGAGCCTTAAAGCTACCTGACATTTGTATACAAGTGAGGAAAAACCCCGGAAGGAACTTCACCCAGAAAATCTGTCCCGACCGGGAATCGACAAGGCAGCACGCTACCTCGAGACCACAGCGGTGGACAAGTAGATTATATAGGAGATGATTGGTAAACATTAGTTTAGGATATAGATGTATTGAGAGATTAGGTAGACGCGGCTATGAACCTATTGGTTCGATAGAACCAGTGAGTGAGTTCAGTTAGTGGTGATTTAAAATTTAACTTTGAAAACAATGAATACAGAGTGAGTTTTAATTACATCCAAACTGCAGGGACTGATTCTTGACTGGAAATGGAGAAAATTGTCCTATGAATAAATGTACATAAGTTAGTTAGTTAGAAAAATTACAAACACTATTAATGACATAGGATAAATTTAGTTCTCCATAAAAATTATTATTTAACAAGAAATAACTTTATAAGCATGAATTAAAGGTATCAAGTACGAGACAACCACTGACATATTGAGGGAGAGAATTTCAGGATCGGGCAGAGGCTGCTTTGAAAGAAGGCAGCGTAAGCCATTTAAGCGTCTAAAAGCGACTTTTTAGTTCACCAATGCCTTTTTCTTTTAGCTCCGGCCCTATAGTACATCATCACTCCCTTATCGTGTCCTCCTTTCAGAAGGTCGATTCAAAATATGCCTCCAACCATCTCTATCTTCCCATGCTTTGCTTCTTTTTAGTTCTTCCCAGTCGTATCCTCTCTCTTGTACACTTTTCTTCACTTGGTTAATCCATCTTTCTCGTGGTCTACCTCCTTGTATATTGAGATTTAACAGTCTTTGTGGTAGTCTTTCCTTCTCCACTCTTTTTAAATGTCCAAACCATTTTAGTCTACTTTTTTCTGTGTCTCCCTGATTTTGTCATTCCTTATTCTATCTCTCCTTGTTTTATGTACGATTTCACCCAAGAATTTCATTTCTGTAGCTTGGATTCTGTTTAAGTCCTTCAGGCCAAGCTACGTCAGGCCTAGCAAGTCGGAGATGATGATAAAATGCTTTCAAAAAGCATATAAGCCTATAGTACGTACGTAGTAATATACAGGGTGAGTTTTAATTACACCGACAAACTGCAGGGACTAATTCCTGACTGTAAATGGAGGAAAAAATGTCCTATGAATAAGTATCCATAAATGTATCGTTGCCACGGTAGATGGCGCTGACGAATGGCATTATTCTGTCGGCTCTGTTGCATGGCCTGCTAGATCACCGGACTTAAACCCCCTGGATTTTACCTCTGGGAGCATCTGAAAAGCGTTGTATATGCTGAACCAGTTCCTGATGTACATACCCTTCAAAGCGTGTCCACGGTCGCCTGTGACGCTATTCGGAGAGAGACCGGAACATGCGAAAGAGTGAGGCAATACATGATTGTATTTAAGTCCATGTTTCCCTTAACAGAGATTTAGGCGCTCTCCCCCTACAGAGAAGAATTTCAACCATACTAAATTAGTTACACTTATTTTCGTATAGATGTCATTTTGAGTGGTCCGTGATCAGCGTTCCGCCTCACACTGACATCTATGAAACCAAGGTAGTACTAGAACGGGAAAATTCGGTAAATTTTGCTTAGAGGCTTTTCCATTCAGGCTTAAGGATCTTTTACGAGACTAAAAATCTTCAGACTCGGAACCCATGGCTTCAAGCCCCTCCCGGAGGACTTGCTCCTTGGATTTTTCCGTCCTAAAAAATCCATCGACCCCGACCGGGTTTGAACCCGCGATCCTCGGGACCAGAGGCAAGGAGCATAACCACTAGTCCACCGCGGGCAATCCATGATACGACGTGTAAATGTGTGCACTGCATCCCACGGAGGCCACTTTGAACATCTGTTGTGACGTGGATGGGATTATGCTATATACTGTGTGCCGGGACGATTTTTGTCGTTGCACGCACATCGTTCATTTCCGGACACATGTTTATAGGACCTTTTTTCATTAATTTCCAGTCAGGAAACAGTCGCTGAAGTTTGTCATAATGCCTCGAGTGATTGCCAAATGTATCTAGAGAATTTGCAAATAAAGAGTGGCATTTGTTAGGACTATTTAACGAATAAAATTAAGCTGTTTACTCACAAATCATTATTTAACTATAGTTATTTTAAAATATTTATACATTTAATGTAAACGGCGATGTTTGAAAAGAAATGAGAAACGATTGGTACGCTTCATTTGCTTCTTTTGTTCATCACTGCAACCAGATCATATTATTATTGCCAAAAGATCACAATATTATAAGAATGCACCCTAGTGGAGAAATTTATAACCAACATTATATGTATTAATTAATTTTTGATGTCCTATGATGTAAATATGTCAATTATATTTTTCTGCAACGTCATTTCCTAGAAAATAATTCGTTTAAGAAAGTGCAAACAGTGGTTTATTTTTTTCGTGGTATAATCAATTGCTACAAATGTTTTTATATTGCCTCCCGCATGCGCTATGTGTTGACAATCTTGCACTATATATACAATATGGTAGCCGTATTTCTTACACAGTCAGTAACTGCAAAATAATGATATGACCTATTCAGAATGTTAAAAAGGAGGTGCTTTGTTTACTATGATAAACTTAGTTGGTAAATTCTAAGCGAAACACGACTGTGATTGGTTGTAAATACAAAATCATTGAAATGTGATTGTCATTGACTGCCATTGGGGCGTGAGTCGGTTTTGTAATTACTGTTCAACCTGTATTTATGTAAGTGAACTGTTTCAGCGAGTGAACAAGGCGAGACATCGGGGCAAGAAGGACAGCAAGCACAAGCACAAGAACAGAAGGATGGAGGAGGGAACAAGATCATGCAGTGGTGCTGCATATTCACGTTTTCCTTCCTCGTCACCATTTTGTTTCTCTTCGCCTTCTTCTACTTCTACAGAAACAGTCTGCAGAACAAACCTGCATATGAGGACGACGGCGACTATTAAACTGTCATTCACAATAAGTAGAGGGGACTTAGTTTTGATAAGGAACCCATGTCCGGAAACGTACCACTTTAATATAACAGTATATTACGATGCGAGTTTGGGAAGTGGTTTTTACAGAATCGAGGAGATTCTGTAAAACACTTCACAACGTGCGTTGCACATTATTTTTTTGCACTGTAGTGTTTTGAAAATATTACACAATAGTAAAATAATATCTTTGTTGGAAAAATGTGTGTTCATTATAAACATTTGACTAACGTCAACAGTGTGGGCAATGATTTCACGTAGATTTTCACGGCCGGAGTTGCTATGATGATCTTGAAGATGATTCTTGGGCGGTAGGCCGTGGTCTCGAGATTTGAAGTTCCCCGACGTTTTACCAGAGATGCGTCCGGCGAAACGTCGGGGAACTTCAAGCCTCGAAGACCACGACCTACAACCCGAGAAACTTCTTCAAGATCATCATAGTGTGGGCAATGTTTATTAGTTGAGACTACAGCAGGCCGTGACACAATCAGGAATAATATGGCGGTAAGTATATATTTATTGTTTTATATTGATTCAAATTAAGTTCAATTCATTTAAAATGCAGTGATTTGTTTTGTATAAGGTATATTAACACTGCCTTTTGGAAGTGGTATACATAAAGGGCAGTGTTTCGCTTCCCGCACTAGGTAAGCAATATGTAATTTTACAGTATAGTTATTAAGGTTAGCTACCTCGTAATGTGAGAACTTTCAATCGGGTCGTCATTGCTGTAAGTACGACAAAACGCACCATCGCGCAAAAAAAAATGTTTGAAGATCGAAACACAATGTGCTGATATCGCGTGCCTTGTGTTACAGAATAAGTACTACAGACTTCTAGGGGTTGTACTACAAGTGTGGTTCCACGTGTTGTTCGTTGCACAAAGTGTACCTGCGACGCATGTTTTCATACACACGCCCCACAAGACCTGGTGTGTGCTCAATAATTTCTGCTGTCGCCAGAATTTCTCCGACTCGACAGGTGTAGTACAGCCCCTAGAAGTCTGTAATACTTATTCTGAAACACAAGACACATGATATCAGCCCATTGTGTTTCGATCTTCAAACTTATTTTACATCAAAATGGTACGTTTCCGGACATGGGTTGCTTATCATAACTTTATCTACTAGTCCCCTCTACAACCTCTATAAGTCTGTAACACTTATTCTGAATCACCCTGTAGACTGTGTTATGGGAATGCAACGTATCTCTTATAACAGGTCAAACTCTTACATACCTCACTGTGTAATATCGTATTAAAAATAAAATCATTTAAATTTTGTTAACATTGTTATAATTAATGGAGACAGGCGGTAGGACAAGAGACTTTTAGGCCAGTTGTGCCACGAAGTTTTAGTGTAAACTAGATAATACCCGACGTGCGTTGATACGCCTAAATAAATTAAATGTATTTTTATGTTTAATTAAATAAATAAAAAGAAAAATAATTATCAATGTATATATCGTAATTATTTTTAGATACCCCGTGTTTTGATAAACGAGTTATCTCCATTATATATATATATATATATATATATATATATATGTTGAAACCATTTTAGTTTGTTGTCTGACAATTTATTTGTTAATTCATATATTTGTAATTGTGCTCTAATGTCGGTATTGTAGATATGATCTCTTACAGTGTGTCCTGCTATCCTCCTCCTTCTTCTTCGGCTTTCCCCCACTTATAGATTTGCCGTCTTCAGTTTCCATTTATCTCTATCATTCCAATCACCCTCTTCCAAATTCCTATCATCCATTATAGTTCTGACGTAGGTTTTCCATTTCCATCTTGGTCTGCCATGTTTATTTCTTCCAGGCGGTGACCACTGGTATGTATTTTTTGACCATCTTTCATTTTCCATTCTTTGTACATGACCATACCATTTAGCGTTTGATTTTCAATCCTCTTAACAACAGATGTGGCGACATTAATTTCTCTCCAAAGGAATTCATTTCTTATTTTATCCTGTTTTGTTTTTTGGAGGCTTCTTCTAAAATAATCAAATTCAACTGTTCTAATTTTATTCTTTTGTAATTCCGTCAAAGACCAAGTTTCACTTCCATATGACAAAATATTCTGTATTATGCTCTTATAAATTTTCATTTTAGTTTCCTTTGTAATATTTTTGTTCCATATTATTCCAAGTAATATCTTGGTTGTATTTTTTGCCATTGCAATTTTAGTCTGTACATCTCTCTCACAGGTACCTGAACTTGTAATTATTGACCCAAGATATTTAAAAAATTCACTTTTTTTTTATTTTCCCTGTTTCGAGTATGAGGTCATCCACATCCTTTCCCAAACACATATATTCTGTTTTCTGTAAATTTATATTCAGTCCCCATTTTTTATATTCTTACATTAGTTTATTTATCATATATTTCATATCATCTTCATCCCCTGCAAAAATTATTTGATCATCTGCAAACAAAAAGCTATCCTTCTTAAGAAACGTATTTCTGCTGTTTCTATCTTCTTGTTTCCAAATTATATTTAATGTCCGGTTTTCACTTGCGCATGTTAGGAGCGGAACTGCCAAGTCCTTATAAAATCTCATTATCTCTTTCCTGGGGTTCTATTACGCAACGCTCTTTGAATTGTGTCACACATATGCTGGAATTTTTGTAATTTATTATCTAGATCTTTCCTTTTCATACGATAATAAGCATCCTAAATAATTGAAACATCTTACTTGATCTATTGTTTTGCTTTGTAGAACTATTTTTGATCGCATAGTAGATTTTCCTTCAAATGCCATTACTTTTGATTTGTTTGTTGATATATGCAGGTTACAATGTAACATAATTTCTTGTATTTGATGACGTGATTAATTCATCTTCAGAAGCTGCGAGAATCACTTGGTCGTCAGCAAATAAAATAGAATTTAAAACAATTTTCTCTAATTTAAAATTATAACCCAATTTATAGCAGCGTCAATGTGTGTGTGTGTGTGTGTGTGTGTATATATATATATATATATATATATATATATATATATATATATGACATGAAAAGATAAATAAATGCCTGAACGGGATTTGAACCCGGATCTCTGGGTTGGTACCCCAGCGTGTTATCAATTACAGCACCAGGCGAATCCAATTCATACACTTATTTTTCTTATTTATATATTATATTCTCCATTATTACTAGATGTCGCGAGAACTCGGTCTTCACTGCCATCTAGTAGCTGACTATAACAAGTAAGCAAATTAAAGATAATATTTTTACTTTATAGCAGTGACACTTTATCGATATATAATATGTATATAAAAAATAAGTGTTTGAATTGGATTCGCCTGGTGGTGTAATGGATAACACGCTGGGGTACCAACCCAGAGATCCGGGTTCAAATCCAGTTCACGCATTTATTTTTCTTATCATGTCATATTAACCTTGCATTGCTCAATGTCAAAAAAATTAATTATAACATATATATAGTAATTCTGCCTGAGGGCAGGTCTTTCACTGCAATCATAGCATTTTCATGCTATGCTTTGCAGCTTTACTAGGGAATTATAATTGTGGTAGCTTCCCGTTGCTTTCCATACCGATGACGGATGATGGTGATGATGATGCCCGGAAGATTTTCGGGGACCGTTGGGTCCTAAGCTTCCTGACATTTGTCTTAGAGGTGAGGAAAAACCCCGAATAAAACCTCACCCAGGAGCCTGTCTCGACTGGAAATCGAACCCGGGCCCGCTGCATGACAAGGCAGGACGCTACCTCGAGACCACAGCGGTGGACTATATATATATGTGTGTGTTAAATAGAATTGGAGACACTGAACAACCTTCGAGCACTCCTTGGATATAATCAGTCCAGTTCTTCTACTGGTATTAATTATGCATATTTTTGTACCATTGTACATTTATTTTATCACTTTTATTTTATGTCTGGGATATTCTTTCCCATGCATTATTTCACACACTTTTTGCCTGAGAACCTTGTATAAAGCATTTTATATAAATAATCGGCAAATAGAATATGAGTTTGCAAACTGAACTCTCTCGTTTCTCAATTACTTGTTTCAAAATGAAAACACAGTCTGAGCATGATCTTCCTCTTCTAAAACCATGTTAATCCTCGTTTAATAAGCTTTCAGAAATTACTTCCAGTCTTTCTGCTATTATTTTGGAATATATTTCATAAGGAGTATTAAGAAGACTTACGTCTCGATAATTGTCTATAATAATTGTGCCTCCTAAATTCCTTTTTATAATTCTTCTGCCATGTTTACAAAACAAAATTCTGCGTATTTTCAGTTAAAATTTCTATGAAATAAGCTTTGCATCTTTCAAGTGAAATGTACTCTGTAAATATTACTTCATGGTTATTTTTCTTCACGTTGCTGATTATTTTCCATGTTTTACTACTTGTTGCACGTCCAAGATAAATTTTCATAGTAGAGCTTTCTTCTGCTATATATCTTTTTTTTTTTGTAAGTTTTCTCCTAACGTTTGCTTACTTTTCCTTGTACTTTATTTTGTTTTTATATAGTTTATTTTTAATTTTTATTTCTCATTTTATTTCTTCACTCCAATAATATGTTTCGTTTCAAATGTTCGTTCTCCTAACGCTTCTGCCGCATGAATACTGTGTTGATATAGATTCTCCGGAGTACGAAACACACTTGTGTTTCCTGTGGTTTTTCATCTCATCTTTTATATAACTGTACTGTACTGCTATCCTGCTGATGATGTAGTATTATTTGCCGATAGCGAGGAGATACTAAAGGACAACACGCACACACTATTGAGTAACACTAGGAAATTGGGACTGGAAGTAAATATCAATAAAACTAAATATATGGTCACACGTATAAATACATTATATAATGGAAATGGACAGCTAATGACAAATGAGGGAAATTTTGAGGAGGTGGCTGAATTCAAATACCTGGGAACAATAATCACAAATAGGAATGAGATGCACAAAGAAATTAAACATAGGCTCAATTCTGGAAATGCGTGCTATTATGCATTGCAGAGACTCTTGATGTCCCAACTTCTTTCAAAAAACGTTAAACTGAAAATATATAAAACTATTATTCTACCAGTTATATTATATGGGTGCGAAACATGGACTCTTACTTTAAGGGAGGAAAGGAGATTACAAGTATTTGAGAATAAAGTACTTAGGAAAATTTTTGGACCAAAGAGAGATGAACAGACAGGTGAATGGAGAAGACTACATAACAACGAACTACATGGTCTTTATAGGAAGCCAGATATAATAAGAACAGTTAAGTCTCGTAGACTGCGATGGGCAGGACATGTTGCACGTATGGGGAATGAAAGACTTGCATGGAAGCTTCTTGTAGGAAAGCCTGAGGGAAAACGCCCAGTTGGTAGACCAAGAATGAGGTGGGAGAATAACATTAACTATGATTTGAGGGAAGTAGATTATACAGGGGATGATTGGAAAGCATTGGCTCAGGATAAGGATATATGGAGAGCTTATGTCCGCGCGGCCATGAACCTACGGGTTCGATAGTGCCAGTGAGTAAGTAAGTAAGTACTGCTATCCTCTAAACTAATAAGATTGTATGTTGCTTCGTCAGTGCATGTTATCTTCATTTATTTCAACTTGTACCTTCCTCTATTAACATTTTCATTTACAAATGGAAACATTTTTATAGTATATTGCGATACGAATGAGGTAAGCACTTGTTACTGACCGAGAAAAAGTTTGAAAAAAACGAGGCGCTTGCGCCGAGTTTTTTCAATTTTCGAGATCTGTTACGTACTTACCTCATGTGTATTGCATACTATTTTTTGGTCGATGTGACTAATTTTTATTAAATATAGTAATAAATGAATTAAAATATTGGTTGGATGTAAATGACTTCTATGAGAAAGAAACATTTGGTGATCGTTGCTATGTAGCTTTTCATTTGTTTTATTATAAGCAAGGATTGTTGGCTGTGGAGACATTTTATATGTAGCACCGTGATTAGAATCTGTTTGGTAATTTTATTATGGAAGGAGTCGTGGTAGATAGAAGCCTGGAGAGTGGGATGTTCTGCATTAATTCCAGAGAAAGGTACGAGTTAGTGTACAAAACATTCAAGAAATGTTTTATTTTACTTACCGAACGTGTGCTTTTTGAGTCCATATCAGCATTGCGATTTCTTTTGTTTGCATAGCAACCAGGTTAGATGTGGGAACGTTGACTTACTTCCAGTAACAACAATATTGGTAAGTATAAGAAATTACTCACATCGACCAAAAAATATATAATGGCCACTTTCACAAATTATTCGTCTATAAATTCTTACATCTTGAAAATTTAATAGGTAATTCTCTTTGCTTCGTCATCATCATCATCCTAAGGCGCGACAACTTCAAAAGTGAAAGTTATGCCTTCTCAACAATCCTCCTCCATGCCAATCTGTCTCTTGCCATATTCAAGTTAGTCACTTTCATTTTCTTTAGATCGTTCATTGTGTCATCCTCCCATCTGATCTTTGGTCTTCCAACTGCTCTGCCTCCTATAGGTTTTCATTAATAAAGTTTCTTGACCAGTCTCTGATCATCCATTTTTATCAAATGTCCAAGTCAACCAATTCTGAGAAATCTTACATGGTTTACAATATTCTGATTTTTTTATTATATTTGTTTAGTTCGTAACTTGTTTTGATTCTCCAACAGTTATCAGTTCCTCTGTTTGCCTCGTCAGTGTTAAAATGATCGACCGCAACTAGACCAAAGAGAATCAGGAGCAGAGGCACACTATGCATGGCTTCCAACACAAAATGTGCAAGAACAAGACACTGCATACCCGAATGATGAATGAGGGCAGAGATGCAACCAATATCATATCACTGAGCGCCTGAAAGAAAAAAATCTATCATCGAATATAGCAAAGAATAATGCCCATTCGGGTGAACCTGTCATCTTAATAGCAGCCAATCAAGTTCAATTTAGGGATGCTCAATGATTGTTAAGATATGAACATAAACAAGTCTAAAAACATGGATATTGTGTCATCACGTGCTACCAGCGATAACTGTACAAATATAGATTACTGTTCTCCTTGCATCATGTGGGAGCGTGGCTGTGTCTCTGACACGCGTGTATACGCATGTCACTACAACAGGCCTGTTAATAAGTGCTCAGCAGATAATAATAAGTGGTAGCCGATCCTCTTCCATTCCCTGGACATGTCCGTACCATCTTAATTGCTGAGTTTTAATATAATCTAAAATAGTGTCTTCAATCTTCATTTTCTCCCTTATAACTGAGTTCCTAATTTTTTCTCTTCTTGAAATTCTTGCTGCCCTTCGTATAAAATCCATTTCCGTTGCCAAAATATACTTACCTATTTGTTTTTGTTTTTAATGACCAGAGTTCTGCTCCATAAGTAATGATGTTTTAACAGTTATATCTGCCCGAAGGCAGGTCCTTCACTGCAGTCATAGCAGTTTCATGCTAAGCTTGCAGCTTTACTAGGGAATTGTAGGTGTGGTAGCTTCCCGTTGCTTTCCACACCGGTGAAGGATGATGATGTTCCAGGACCGTTTGGGCCTTAAAGTTTTCCTGACATTTGTCTTACATGTGAGGAAAAACCCCGATAAAAAAAACCTCACCAAGAAACACTGTCCCGACCGGGAATCGAACCCGGGCCCTCTGCGTGACAAGGCACCATGCTACCTCGAGACCATAGCGGTGGACAATTGTATGATATATATTAATTTTATTTTTATTACTTATATTTTTATCCCACAATATTCCATTGAGACAAGCAATTGCAAATTTTCCTTTATTATTTCTATTTCTTATTTCCTCTTCATAACTTCCATTTTATTTAATTCCTAAATATGTGATCTCACTACAAGATTTTACAATATGTTCCCAGATCTTCAGTGATGTAATCTGAGGCTCCTGATTGCATTCTCATACATTCTATTGAATTCAGTATTTCGTGCAAAACAAATGAACGTCTGATTATAATCCTAACAGGAAAATGTGGGATTCTATTTCAACATCCTGTGATTGACATTTCTGTATTTCCTCCTGCATTTAATATTTTTCCTTATAACTTGAGGATACGTAATTTCTGGAATTTTATTAAAGTAAAGTTATGACTGTTATGTGGGGCCTACAGGAAACAAATGACAATAAATCGAGTCAAACAAACTAACTAACTCACTGGCACTATCGAACCTGTAGGTTCATCGCCGCGCGGACATAAGCTCTCCATATATCCCTATCCTGAGCTAATGCCTTCCAATCATCCCCTGTATAATCCACTTCCTCGAATTATGTATAATCTTATTTTCCCACCTCATTCTTGGTCTACCAAATATTAAAAATTGTAAAATTGAAAAATCGGCTATCACAGGTCACAGATTACCATAGAACCACAAAATTGGAAGAGAAACTAAACTTTTAAAACATTTAGAGAAGCCTTTGGAATTAACAGTTTGGGGAAATATATATACATTTAGAAGTATAAATATAAATCCATGGACTTTGATTTTCCCGACGAGAATAATTTTATCTCCAAGTACATAAAACTGACACCAGATGGCAGTTCAGAACAGGGTGTTAACAACGAAATTTCTACAGTTGGAGTTTGACTGAAGATGGAAGTAAAATTAAACTTTTGAAACCGGTATCGTGAAGACACGCAACTTTGTGAGGTGAGATGTTAAAACATTTTCTCCAACTCATTAATTGAGGTAAATTATGATTGAAAAATATTAGCTCGGGATAGAGATGAATGGAGGGTTTATGTCTGCGCGTCCATGAACCTATGGGTTATATAGTCCCTGGGAGTTAGAGTTAGTTAGATAACTCATTAGATGTTGAAAGGGTGTTAATAATAATGAAATAGAAACCACAATAGTACATTACGATGCGAGGTTGGGAAGTGGTTTTTATAGAACGGAGGAAAATGTTTAAATATCGAGGTTTTTAATTTCCGAGAATCTGTAAAACACTTCACAAACGTGCGTTGTACATTATTTTTTCCGCGATGGTGTTTTCAAAATAATAAATAATAGTAAAAATTTTGGAATATATTAAACAGTACCAACTAAATTGGAAATACCATCTTGAAAGAATGAGTTCAAATCGGATCCCCAAAGCTGTTTATAATTATATACCAAGAGGACGAAGATCTCTGGACCGTCCTATGAAACGCTGAAGGGAAATTTTTCTATAGGATCGTAACAGGCCTTGGCCTAATACTTGGAAGGAAGAAGAAGAAGATAATAGTAAAATAATATCTTTGTTGGAAAAATTTGCGTTCATTATAAACAAGTGACTAACGTTAACAGTGTGAGGAATGTTTATTAGTTGAAACAACAGGAGGCCGTGACACCAATTAATGATATAATGGCGGAAAGTGCGTATTTATTGTTTTATATCGTTTCAAATAAAGTTCAGTTCATTTAAAATGCAGTGATTTGTTTCGTATAATGTATATTAACACTACCTTTTGTATATTTTTTGTATATACATTGTGCGTAGTATACATAGAGGGCAGTGGTTTTACTTCCCACACACGTGTTTGTAATATGTAATATTTCAGTGTAGTTATTTTATTACAGTATAGTTATATATCTTCAAAGAAACAAAAAAAAACTATTTTTAATACAATAATCAGAAGCATTATTACCTATGGAGCTGATGCACAAATGCACAAATGAAAACAAAAATTGCTCGCCACTGAAATAGACTACTGGAGACGTGCTGCAAGAATATCCATGAAGGATAAAATCAGAAATTCATATATAAAAGGAAAAAATGCAGGTACAATATTCAATATTAGATTTTATAAAGAAGAAACAATTAAATTGGTACGGGCACATTAGAAGGATGGAAGAAGGAAGACTACCTAAGATAATCATGGATTGGGAACCACAGGGAAGGAAAAAGAAAGGTAGACCAACTATTATGTGGATTCAGGGAATCAATGAAGCTAAGAGGGAATGGGAAATAGAAGAAGATATATGGATGAACAGACAAGAATGGAAAAATGTGCTGAAACAAATGTGTAGTTAACTGTGAACATGGGTACCGGAAAAATGTATATTCATTGTAAAAGCCGGAATAATAAAAAAAAGTTATTTAGGTTGGCAACATCGAAATGTAGAAAGTTGAACTTTCAATTGTGGTCGCCAATGCTGTAAGTACGACAAAACGCACTATCGCGCAAAAAGTGTATTTTACGTTTTGTTAAACCCGTATTTTATGTTTTGATAGCGTGTTTTGCGTTTTGTTAGAACATAAAGTATAAATTTTGTTGCCTAGTAACTACGTCACTGATTGTTATAATAAATAATAATAGACTATCGCATAGTAACGATTTGAAATTTACATTGCGCGGGAAAGTGTGGCATACGTCCCGCGTTTTTCACATTAGTACAGTCTCGAATGAATGAAGGAGACTGGCGTCTGAGTTGATAAAACATAGTTCCGCTAGTGACAGTCACCGCTGGTCCACGCACTATGGAACACAGTAAGTATCATGACGTTTGCACAACTACACCAATTTATCGCTTCATCCCAGTTCTCTCGAATAGTAAAGGAAAAAATTCTCCATAAGTATTGCCACGAGTGATTTCCAATTTATCTAGGGAATTTGGAAATCAAGAGTGGCATTTGTTAGGACTATTTAACGAATAAAATTAAGCTGTTTACTCACAAATCATTATTTAAATATAGTTATTTTAAAATATTTATATATTTAACGTAAACGGTGATGTTCGAAAACAAATTAGAAATGTGAGGTTATGTATATTCATTGCAACTCGATCATATAATTTATTGCCAAATAGGATCGCAATATTGTAAGAATCCACTCTAGTGGAGAAATAATGAAACACATCAAACTATTATAATCAACATTATAGATTAATTATTTATATTTTGAATAAATAACTCAGTAAAATCACTGAATCTATTCATTATTTGCTATATTCAATGTGTTTGTTGGAGAAAAATAATGGTCTAACCTGTTCAGAATATTAAAAAAGGAGGAGCTTTCTTTATCACAAAAGCAGGAGCAGATAAAGATAAATCGATAAAGAGCGAGGTGAAACACGACTGTCATTGGTGTAAAACAGAATTCATTGAAACGTGATTGGTCATTGAGTACTATTTGCGACATGAGTTAAATAGTATCTGTAAATGAAAGCCGTGAAAACTAGTTGAGGCGCTTAGAATAATAACGGCAGATCCCAACCAAAGTTCATTTTGAGATAAATGTCATTTTTACGCTGAGAATGTATTCGTTATCACTACGGACACATTTTAAGGGTGGAAAATGCGAGCTTTGGCATATTCTAATTCATTTGATACTTCTTCACATGAAATGTAGTTGGCAGCTGTGCATGCTTCTATCTCAAAATTCCATGTCGGTTGGGATCTGCCGTTATTATTCTGAGCGTTTCAATTGATTGAGAAAGCCCACTTCTCTGTGACTATTTAACTCATGCCCCAAATGGGAGTCAATGACCAATCACATTTCAATGATTTCTGTTTTACAACCAATCAGAGTCGTGTTTCACGAAATATTTATCAGTGTTAAATTTACCATATTAAAGAAAGCTCCTCCTTTTTGATATTCTAAACAGGTCTGACCATTATTTTGCAGTGACTGAGCCAATAAGAAATACGGCTACCAGATTGTATATATAGTGCATGGATGTCAACACATAGCGCTTGCAGGAGTTAATATAAAAACATTTGTAGCAATTTATTATACCACCAAAAAAAGAAACCACTGTTTGCACTTTCTTAAATGTATTTTTTCCCAGGTAATAATCCAGAAAAATATAATTGTAATATTTACATCATACGACATCAGAAATGAATTAATATACAGTTTGATGTGTTTCATTTTTTCTCCACTAGAGAGCATTCTTACAATATTGCGTTCCTGCAATAAATAGAATGATCTGGTTGCAGTGATGAACAAAAGAAGCAGATGAAGCCTACCTATCGTTTCTCATTTGTTTTCAAACATCGCCGTTTACATTAAATATATAAATATTTTAAAATAACTATAGTTAAATAATGATTTGTGAGTAAACAGCTTAATTTTATTCGTTAAATAGTCCTAACAAATGCCTCTCTTGATTTCCAAATTCTCTAGATAAATTCACTCCTCACTCGTGGCATTACTTATGATAATTAGGCCTATATGAACATTAACTTTCAATATATTTTATTTAAATGTATTCTCATTTATTTTTAGATGTTTTACTTAATTTCAGACTAATGAGATGTCTCTACGTCAGGCGTAGTTTCTCATTAGCCTATAATTAAACTGTCTTAATAATTGCAATTATTACAATCGCGTAAATTAAAAGGAAATCACTGCATTTTTTAAATTGAAATAGCTGCTCCGAACAGAGATCTAACCACAAAAATTCGAAAGTTGAGTTTTCAGTGGAATTGTGGTCTATCCGGACAGTATCACGACATGGTGCATGTAAAACTATCCATACTCTCTTCCAGCCCTGTTTTATTTATTTTAAAAGTTGGGATTCAATCGAATAGTGATCTATATGTAACAAAATGGCGGAAGCGGTTAGTCAAGTCATTAATAGCAGTGCAGAAAAACAATTATTGCACACGTGAAAATTCATTTCACCACAGTTCAGTGAATTCTAATCAGAATCTTAGAGAAATTGAGTGAAAATAAGAAAGACACAAAGAATGTAACTAAATAACATTAAATGGAAAATAAATACTGAAAACTGATTAAGTTAGAAATTTTTCTAACTGAATCAGTGTTCAATATGTATTTTTTATTTCTTATTAAATATGTGTTAGATCATTTTTAATGTTCAGCGCTGTGGTCTCGAGGCACCGTGCTGCCTTGTCACGCAGCGGGTCCGAGTTCGATTTCTGGTCGGAACAGGCTTCTAGGTGATGTTTTTTTCGGGTTTTTCCTCATTTGTAAGTCAGGTAGCTTAGGGCCCAACGGTCTGCGAAAATTGTCCGCCATCATCATCATCTTTATCACTATCATCATTCTTCACCGGTGTGGAAACCAACGGGAAGCTACCACACCTATAATTCCCTAGTAAAGCTCCAAAGCATAGCATGAATATGCCATGATTGCAGCGAAAGACCTTCCCTCGGGCAGACTTACTATGGATGTATTATTATTATTATTATTATTATTATTATTATTATTATTATTATTATTATTATTATTATTATTATTATGTCCACCGCTGTGGTCTCGAGGTAGCGTGCTGCCTTGTCACGCAGCGGGCCCGGGTTCAATCCTCGGTCGGGGCAGTTTTTCTGGGTGAGGTTTTTATCGGCGTTTTTCCTCACCTGTAAGACAAATGTCAGGAAAACTTTAAGGCCCAAACAGTCCCCGAAATCATATGGCCATCATCCTTATCATTATCATCCTTACCATTATCATTATCATCATCATCCTTCACCGGTGTGGAAAGCAACGGGAAGCTACCACACCTACACAATTCCGTAGTAAAGCTGCAAGCATAGCATGAAAATGCTATGATTGCAGTGAAGGACCTGCCTTCGGGCAGAATTACTATGGATGGATTATTATTATTATTATAACTAAGTATTCAATACATTTTGTAAATGCTGAGAGTAGTGAAAAAAAAAATATTTGTAAAATTGCTGGTTCGATTTAATTGGATTCAAAATACAGTTATTGTAACATGCATGTAGCGCAGAATGTCGTCATAGCTTTGGCTATAATAACCCATTATCGTTATGTAATATTTCCTCTTCTAGTTGATATATTTCCTTTTCTACCTGATACATATATATATACATATATATCTCAAATAATAATTTATAAGAGAACGTGCCATGAACATTGGGGAGGGAACAACAGGAACCTTTTGAACAATATATATTTATTTATTTTTCAATTCCCGAGGTTGTCGTTTCAACATTTCTGGTGTTCTCTCCTAGCATGGCGTACATTTAACTCACTTCTGAGGTTGGGGCACCTGGGAGGCGGATATGAGAGTTGATGATGATGGTAATGAAGCACCAGGAAGGGTCTTAAACTAAACTTAAGCTAATTAGGTGAATATGATATTGATGGTCAGATGATATTCGGGGACCGTTTGGGCCTTAAAGTTTCCCGACATTTATCTTACAGGTGAGGAAAACCCCTGATAAAAACTTCACCCAGGAAACTTGTTCCGAGCGGGTATCGAAACTTGGCGACGTCGAGACCACAGCTGTGGACAATTAACGAAATATTACAAACATTATAAAATAATATAATCGTTAAATTCCACATGGTGGGATAAGCATATTTGGAAGGACACAAAAAATATATTGGTAAAACATTGGTGGAGTCTGTTGCAATGTATGGAAGTGAGGTATGGACAATCAATAAGTACTACAAGAATAGACTAATAGCTCTAGAAATGGATTATTTACGGAGAAGTGCCAGAAAGTCTAGATTAGAACATGTCACAAATAAGGAAATTAGAAACATAATGGACAGAAGAAAGCATAATTGAAAGAATTGAGGAGAAGGAATTAAAGTGGTTAGGACATGTTTTAAGAATGGAAGATGAGCGATGGCCGAAGCAACTATATCAATGGCAACCGACCAGAAGGAGGAAGAGAGGGAGACCGAAGTTAACATGGAAGGAAAGCATGAGGATAGCAATGCAAGCAAGAGGGCTAAGCACTGAAGATGCACAAGATCGTAGGCTTTGGAGGTTTGGCACAGGAAGACGGCAGCAGCTGTAAAAACCCCAAGATACATAGAGATTACAAAAATTAAATTCATATACTTCTTGCTTATTGTTTACATTACGTAACTTATCATTGTTAAAATTATGGATCGAGTGACCTACCCATCAGCTTAAACTGAGATAAAGAAAGAAACAGAACATTGAGTCTAGTAAAGTAAGTGATCTCTCAAAGATAAGATTACATCACTTAACGCAATGATCACGCGAATCTACCTTTGGAGCAAATTCTTAATAAAATATTACGATGCGAGGTTGGGAAGTGGTTTTTACAGAAGTGAGGATACGATTAAAAACCTCGCGATGGCAAGGTTTTTAATGTCGTAGATTCTGTAAAACACTTCACAAACGTGCGTTGTACATTATTTTTTGCTCGATAGTATTTTCAAAATAATAAATAATAGTAAAATAATAACATATTTGTTGGAAATATTTGCGTTTATTATAAACAACTGACTGGCGTTAACAGTGTGGGTAATATTTATTACTTGAGACTACAGCAGGCCGTGACACCAATCAGTAGTCAGTCATAAAATGGCGGCAACTACGAATTGACTGTTTTATATTGTTTCAAATAAAGTTCAGTTCATTTAAAATGCAGTGATTTGTTTCGTATAATGTATATTAACACTACCTTTTGGATACATTTTTGTATATACATTATCTGTAGTATACATAGAGGGCAGTGGTTTTACTTCCCACACGAGGTAGGTAATATGTAATATTACAGTACAGTTATTTAGGTTGACAATCTCGTCATTAAGAACTTGAACTTTGAATCATGGTCGCCATTGCTGTAAGTTCAACAGAACGCACCGTCGCGCAAAAACATATTTGAAAAACAGTAATATTCATCAAACTTGTTTGAATGGTTGACAAGAACTTAAACTCTTCCAGGTAAAATATAACATTAACATATATCGTCAACTCGTGTCCAACTCAGAGTCAACTCGAGGGATGAGATGAGATATATTCATATATATATATATATATATATATATATTATTTATTTATTTATTTTTCTTATCATACCATATTAAGCTTGCATTGCTCAATGTTAAACATTTAATTATAACATCGATAAAGCGTCACTGCTATAAGGTAAAAATATTCTCTTTAATTTGCTTACTTGTTATAGTCAGCTACTAGATGGCAGTGAAGACCGAGTTCTCGCGACATCTAGTAATAATGGAGAATATAATACATATATAAGAAAAATAAGTGTTTCAATTGGATTCGCCTGGTAGTGTAATGGATATCACGCTAAGGTACAGACTCAGAGATCCGGGTTCGAATCCCGTCCAGGCATTTATTTTTCTTATCATACCATATATATATATATATATATATATTTGGGGCAGGCCGTAGCGTAGTGGTTAAGGCACTGAGCTACAAGCCGGAGGGTCGAGGGTTCAAGTCCCGTTGGGGCCAGGATTTTTAAACTGACCCAAACCCTCTGGCGGCACTATGGCCCTGGGGTCGACTCAGCCTCTAACGGAAATGAGTACCAGACGCTTGTTCTGGGGGTAAAGGCGGCCGTCACGCAGGGCTGACAACCCGGCTGACATAAAGTGCCGATTGTCTAGAAAAAGTGGGAGCCTTAACCTCCTGCTACCCCAAGGGCCTCCTGAGGCCTGTTGTGGGATCACTTTACTTTATATATATTTTTTTGCCTTCATTGCCAAATGTCAAAAATATAGTTATACCATCTAAATATACAAGCGTTACTGCTATAAGATCCTACATACCTCGATTCCCAATTATTTATCACCCCGTTTCCAGTATCTATCCTCAAACCATAACTTAAACACAAGATCACAACATAGTCTCTTGCTTAATATACCGCAACATAGGACATCACATCACTCCATGTCATATACCATCTCCACTTCTCGCAACTGGAATTCCCTACCACAAGAAATAAGGGGGACATTGGCATCTTTTAAAAGAAATCTAAATTTATATTTGCTCTAACCTCGACTTCATTATTATCCAGTGTAAGGTATATATATTAATTGGTGTTTCCCGTATAATGTATCATATTTATATTATTATTATTATTATTATTATTATTATTATTATTATTGTTATTATCGTATAAAATGTTGTTTGTACATGAAATTTACATTGTTACATTTATTGTATCTTTAACTGTTTATAATTAGTATAGTGTATCTATATTTGTCGAATATTTATTTGTATTTGTGTTGGTTGAGTGGAAGAGAGGGCCTTATGGCCTTAACTCTGCCAGAATAAATAAAGTATTATTATTATGATTATTATTATTATTATTATTATTATTATTATTATAAAGTAAATATTCTCTTTAAAAATTTGCTTAACTGTTGTGTTGGCTACTAGATGTCAGTCGCAACGAATTTCCGCTACCTCTTGTGGGAATTGAGAATACTACATATATAAGAAAAATGTATGTTTGAATTGGAATACTTCTGTAGCTCAGGTCGTTGAGCGCTAAACGTACAGAGTTTAGAGACTCGGTTTCAAATCCCGATTCAAGCATTCATTTTTCTTTTCACATCTTATATATATATATATATATATATATATATATATAGAGAGAGAGAGAGAGAGAGAGGAGAGGGGGGGGGGAGGGGAGAGAGAGAGAGAGAGAGAGGAGAGAGAGAGAGGTCTGTGATAGACAAGGATACCGGCCCACCACGCCTGACACATCATCACAGTGGCAGACGAACAGAAAAATGAAACAAAATGGATGAGATGAGTATGGAGAAATGGTGGAATGGTGACAGGGAAAACTGCAGAAAACTCAGAGAAAAACCTGCTCATATGGAGTGACCGAGACTCGATCTCGGGACCCCAGCGGTGAGAGGAGAGCGTTTAACCGTTTGCGCCATTAAGCCTGCCATTACTCTCATTGGTACCTGAGATCTCCGTTTTAAAAGCTGTCAGTATACGGAAGGCCTTTCGAAACATGTTTCATTTTCTGCCTCTAGATTGGTACTAACTGTTGCTAGTCAGGATTTTGTATAGAGGATTCAAATCACTGGGTGTATTCTCATTTAGTAATTGTACGTTCTTGGCTTCTTTATTATTTCTATTTCCTCGAGGATATTAATTTTCGAGTAGTTATCTTTGTGAATTATCTGTAACACCTTGTCGATTAAGATATTAAATATAAAAAAAATTACAGGAATTAAACCCAATGGGTACAACTAGTCCATCGCAGTGGTCTCGAGGTAGCGTGCTGCCTTGTCACGGGTTCGATTCCAGGTCGGGACAAGCTCCTGGATGAGGTTTTTTCGAGGTTTCCCTCACTTATAACACAAATGTCAGAAAGCTTAGGGTCCAACGGTCCCCGAAAATCATCCGGCCATCACCATTCTTATCATTATCATCATCATCCTTCACCGGCGTGGAAAGCAACAGGAAGCTACCACATCTACAATCCCCTAGTAAAACTGCAAAGCATAGTCCCAAGGTTGAGATTTGTTTTTAAATCCCTTACCCCGCCGGGAATCGAACCCGGGTCGCCTGAGTGGAAGGCAGGGACTTTACCGACTACGCCACAGCGACGGACAAAAATTGGTAACTGGTAAGTCAGTCGTCCTCAACTAAATTAGTAAACTTGTATTTTTGCAGGTGAAGACGTTGTGATAAAATTGCCGCGGGAACGTATTCTGCTGTTGGGAATTTTCAACACAGTCTTTGTACTGGGTATATCAGTGCTCCTGATAGTGTACCACACGTGTCTAGAAGACATTTATATACCCACAGGTATGTTATGTAATAATCGCTTAACTAATAAACTAAGTTATCTAAATCGGAGAGATGAAATAAATGAAATATTGGACCTAAAACTATCTCTAAATAAACATTCGTAATATTTAATTACATTATGTAATGGAAATGGACAGCTAATGACAAATGAGGGAAATTTTGAGGAAGTGGCTGAATTCAAATACCTAGGAACAATAATCACAAATAGGAATGAGATGCACAAAGAAATTAAACATAGGCTCAATTCTGGAAATGCGTGTTATTATGCATTGCAGAGACTCTTGATGTCCCAACTCCTTTCAAAAAACGTTAAACTGAAAATATATAAAACTATTATTCTACCAGTTATATTATATGGATGTGAAACATGGACTCTTACTTTAAGGCAGGAAAGGAGACTACGAGTTTTTTGAGAATAAAGTTCTTAAGAACATTTTTGGACCAAAGAGAGATGAACAGACAGGTGAATGGAGAAGACTACATAACAATGAACTACATTGTCTTTATAGGAAGCCAGATATAATAACAGTTAAGTCTCGTAGACTGCGATGGGCAGGTCACGTGGCAGGAACAGTGAATGAAAGACGTGCATGGAAGCTTCTGGTAGGAAAAGCAGAGGGAAAACGCCCAGTTGGTAGACCAAGAATGAGGTGGGAGAATAACATTAACTACGATTTGAGGGAATTAGATTATACAGGGAACGATTGGAAAGCATTAGCTCAGGATAGGGATGTATGGCTGGCTTATGTCAATGAGGCCATGAACCTATGGGTTCGATTGTACCAGTGAGTAAGTTCATACGTTACCAGACGGATGGTCGAGAGTTTGAGTTCCGCTGGATCAGGATTTTTAAACCGATCGAATCCTTCTGGAGGCACCATGGTCTTTGGGTCCATTCAGCCTCTAACGGAAATAAGTACCAGACACTTGTTCTGAAGGTAAAGACGGCTGTCACGCAGAGTTCACAACCTGGCTGGAATCAGGATCCGATTGTCTAGTAAAGTGGGAGTCTTAAACTCCGACAACCCCAAGGGCTTCCTAAGGTCTCTAGTGGGATCACTCCACCATTTTTATGGTTTCTTTTAGACCAAGTATCCCTTGTTTATGCATATTGCACCAATGCTTACATGTCATGTCATATTATGCATACAATTCCCTATATTCTGTCCGTGAAATGCTCTCCGATTCGATATTTTTCTCGCTTGAAGCTCAAGAGCGAAATAAGTAATGTCACGTGATCTGTTCTCCCTCCTGCACTTCCTTCAGCGGCCTTATTTTCCGTGCATTGCCCGCCACTGCGTAGATGACTTATTTCTAACAGCTTCTCCACAGATTCTATGGACAGACTATAGAATCTATATTTTTTTAATGTGCCAGGTTGTCATTTCGACATTTCTGACTCTCTCTCCTGGCATGGTGTAATTGTAACCCATTTCTGAGGTTGGGGCGTCTGGAAGGTGGGGTTACGTTGCCCCGATGATATGATGGGTGATGATGATGATAGTGGTGCGCCAGGAGAGTCCCTAATCCTAAGTTTAATCTAAGATTAATATGAATGATGATGATTGCGATGGCCATATGATTTCGGGGACCATCTGCCCTTAAATTATCCTGACATTTGTCTTACAGGCGAGGAAAACCCCGAAAAATCCTCACCCAGGAAACTTGTCCTAACCGGGGGTCGAACCAGATCCGCTGTGTGACAACGCAGCAAGCTACCTCGAGACCACAGCGGTGGACATCAAAATCGGATCAACTGTATAGCCGCGCACAGAATACAAACAAACAAACAAACAAACAAACATTGATTTTTATATATTAGATTAAAATCCTTGCCCTAATAATTACATTATTTCGGTCTATATCAAATGTATTTTCGATAATATAAAATGTATTTTAATGCCTCATACATCTGTATATTTTAAGGTACAAGAGATCAAAGGACAATTGTATTAGAACATGCTGTCAACATCTAAAATATCTCGATAGAGTTAATTTGAACTCTGGATAATATGTAGTGATGTTTATTTGTTTTGCAGACGTCACGACAACAGGAGAGCTCAACCTAACAACGCCGATCTCCTTCACGCTGCAGCAATGAACACCTCAATTTGAATATTTTATAATAAATATTTTTATAATATAATGTGTTTAATTTTATTTGTAAAGAGTTAAAAAGAACGTATGAAGGAATCAGCCGAATAAATCATGTCAAATTAAATACACTGAACACATGTTTTTTTAATTATTATATATCTTATTAAGTAAGGTTTCTTGGGTTTTCCGCGTCATGGATTCAAGGTTGACCTCTGGCCGCTGACCACTGATTCAGACGTTTCGACATGATTCCACATGTCATCATGAAGGATTGATGAGTCCTTGATAATGGCATTGTGGGTTCGTGTCGAAACTTTTATATGTCATACTTATATCAGCGAATATCTACGATATAACATATATATATGGTCCACCGCTGTTGTCTCGAGATAGCGTGCTGCCTTGTCACGCAGCGGGCCCGGGTTCGATCCCCGGTCGGGGCAGTTCTTCTGGGTGAAGTTTTTATCGGTGTTTTTCCTCACCTGTAAGACAAATGTCAGGAAAACTTTAAGGCCCAAACGGTCCCCGAAATCATATGGCCATCATCATCATCATCCTTATCATCATCATCATCATCATCATCATCACCATCCTTCACCGGTGTGGAAAGCAACGGGAAGCTACCACACCTACACAATTCCCTAGTAAAGCTGCAAGCATAGCATGAAAATGCTATGATTGCAGTGAAGGACCTGCCTTCGGGCAGAATTACTATGGATGGATATAGGCCCTATATATATTTATATTTATTTATTTATTTATTTATTTATCCAAGCGCGACAGGCCTAGAAGGTCCCTGGCCTACTAGCCGGCTTACATCATTGCGATCCTATTTGTCAATAAATAATATGGCCTAGTTGCAGTGAATAAACAAATGAAACATAACCACACATTTCTGATTTGTTTTCAAACATCGCCGTTTAGATTAAATATTTAAATAGTTTAAAATAACTATATTTAAATAATGATTTGTGAGTAAACAGCTTAATTTTATTCATTAAATAGTGCTAACAAATGCCACTCTTGATTTCCAAATTCTCTAGACAAATTGGAAATCACTCGTGGCATTACTTATGATAAAATGTGGCTTTATATTTTAAACAGTGCCTCCAATTTCTAAAAAATATTGATGTAGTTTCTAAGAACGCTATCCCCCCCCCTGTTAATTTAAAGCGCACTTATATAAGCGCCACACTTTATAGATGGAATGTGGCCACGTCCCAGTAATTAAAACCAAGTTCTAGGCTTGTGTAACACGAAGCTTGGATAGATGAATGTGGGAGAGGTGTCACGACCCAATAGCGAATACAAAGTCTCATGACCTAACTAATGAAGAACACAAAGGCTGCCCACACTGTACAGCAGTTAACTGCATCCGGCGCGATCCAGACATCATGAACAGGGGAGAGTGCAGCACCACTGCCAGGCATGGGAGCGCGTAAGTAAGCTATTTCCTAGATATACTCAAATGTTTCTATTTTAATAATATATTCTGTTTTATTATAATTACAAAGAAATAAACGTTATCTCAGTCAAAACATAAATTTATTGTGTCGACGTTTCAATCTCCTTATGTGAGACCATTTTCAAGACACGGTTGTTTATACATTTATTGTACATAGTTACCATCACCAAGACAAATAATTTTTTTTATAAATGTATATATACAAATTTAAATGAATAAATTTAAAAATTAATTTAAGTTTGTATGCATATATTTATAAAAAGAAAAAATTGAATTGTCTTGGTGATGGTAACTATGTACAATAAATGTATAAACAACCATGTCTTGAAAATGATCTCACATAAGGAGATCGAAACGTCGACACAATAAATTTATGTTTTGACTGAGATAACGTTTATTTCTTGTAATTATAATATTAATTACTCTCAGTGAAAAATAATTTTAAAAAAGTCTTATTCCGTTTTATTTAGCCCGTCATTTTTACTTTGGAATGCCAATATTATTTTTGCATTCAATAAATAATGATCACTTCCGCATGATAATCCTCTACATGCCCTTACACCCTGGGTCTTAAAAACCTTAAATTGGTAAAACTATACTATGTGTTGGAAGCTCGATTTGTTCCTCAACATACTTCCTCTCCCCAGGCCTGCCAAGGAAACATCCAGTATCCCGGAGGCATCCTCGACAGCCAAGAAGGGAAGCAGTGGTTCATAAAACCGACTTCCGGCTACTTTAGGGCTTTATGTACCCTCTTTAGCCCTTTTGATATATATATATGTTCGTCGATATTAACGAGTGATTTATCCAGTGCTTATAATAACCAGCCATAGATCGACAAGCAAAGACCCAGTGGTTGGACATTAAAAAGCCTTTCATCAGATCCTTTTTGAATTGAATTAATTAACTTGTTGATTTATGTTAGAAAGTCACAAATTTCTTCTGTTAGTTATTTAAATGTGGCGGACCGCAGTGAAAACGGAATCTTGTATAACTGTTGTTATTAGGTATATTGTATAATTAGGCACGCATTTAAGTGGTTTCTTTTTGTTCGTTTTCTTCTGATTTATTTAAAATATTAAATTAACTGAACCAAATCATGTATCCAAAAGGATGCGTTACGAACTTAAGGCTTAAAATTGAATGCTTCTTAATATTGTTACGAAATCTATTATCGATTGCAGATTAAGAGTATCTTGGTGCCAAGTATCTATATATTAATACGTAAAGAAAAAACTTTGTACCCTTTTTAAGCAGATTGCGTGCACGGAGGAGTGTGATATTTGGTATAATTAAAGTTGATATAGAGAAGGAGAGCAGAAAAATAAAATTTGTGTATAATATGTGTTACAAATAAATTAAATTAAACAAAATAAAATAAATTGTCTGTAAGGAATTTATGACGTGTATTACTCATTCATTTGTTTACGTTCATATTGAAAGTGCATTGTTGTGCAGCAGCAATGTGAATTGACTTACTCTCGCGTATTTATTATCAGTGGTTTAAAAAAGTGAGTACATTTTATTATTTAAATGTAAATTAAACCCTGTCTAATCTTGGTTTCAGTCATTTCATTAATTTTTTTATATTTAGATATTCGCACCTACTTCCATTATGCCTCGACATAGAACATTGACGGGTCGGAGTGAGAGACAAAGAAGAAGGGATATATATTCCCGTACACATAACAATAGACCAAATGCAAATTTCTTCTTCTTCTTCTTCCTTTCAAGTATTAGGTCAAGGCCTGTTACGATCCTATAGAAAATTTTCCCTTATGGAAAATTCTCATATAAGACTTGAAAGCATAATAATAGTCCCTTCGATTGGTTGCTGGCCAAAGGAAGGCAAGACCAGTGATGGGGCTGCCATCTTATAGCCTCTGGTCAGGCTTTCTGGAGAAGAAAAGAAAATAAAGGAAAGAAGAACTGGAAGAAAGGAAGGACTCCCTAGCCCTCGGATGCCCTAATAGCGTCGGGGTCAAAAAAACAAGAGTTAACCAAGAGAGATTAGATAGTAAAGTTAAAAGAGTGCAAAACACAAGTAAGTGGAAGAAATGTTTTGCACAGCTTGGGCACCTTGTGGTCGCCATCCACATATCCCCTAGATGAGGACCCCTGAGGGCCCAAATGCAAATTTAAATAGTACAAACAGTATACAAATATCAAATGACGCGTTATTGTTCTTTTTAATATGGCCAAGCTATACCATATATTTGGTACATCGTTGCACTAAACTCAAAAATCAATTAATAATTAAAAAATTAAAGAAAAGTTTTAAATTGAATTCTTTTCCCATGAAACTAGATATCCTACTTGCCGGCTAACATACAGAGGAAAAGTAAGCTAAATCAAGCTAATGGGTTCATACCCCATTTATAGAGGAAGAACCTCTCTTGTCTAATTTCATTTCTAAAATAAATCGAAAATTAATGCATAATGACGTAATTGTGACAAACTTAAAAATTAATTAATTGTGGTCGAATTTCGACCGCTGGGCGACCACTAGTACTTATGAATACCTCTAAGTTGGTAAAACCCAGTTAGGATTTTAAGTGAATATTGTTCACAAAATCCTATCAAACTTCTACCATTGCCATGTTTCTCCGATTCTACATATGGTCCAACTACATCATTATCTGTCTCTTTGCCGATTCTGCTGTTAAAATTGACAGCTAATATAATTTCTCTTGAAGTCCCTACTTCATCCATAATAGAATTTAATGTATTATAAAATTTATATTTTATTAAATAATTTTCATGCTCACTAATTCCATATATTCCTAACATAGAGCACCTTATACCAAAAATATACATATTAATAGTGTTTTGGGATGGAAACCTGAGGGAAGACGAGGCAGAGGAAGACTTAAAACCCCCTGTAGTCACGGAATTTATTTATACATGAAGGAAAAACATCTACACCAGGAGATTGGATGGACCGATAAAATTAGATATTAGGAACCGGACGATGTCAAAGACATTAAGCAACCGATGATATATCATCATCATAGTACATTCACGAATTTAGGTCATTTGTTGACCTGTTTCGGCCTCAAGAGAAACACCATCCAAAGGTCTTTTGAGTGGACGTCCTGGTCTTCTTCTTCCTGCAGGTTGATATCTTAACATTTGTTTGGGTATTCTGTGATCTTCCATATAGGTAAAGGTATCCCACAACAGGCCTCGGGAGGCCCTTGGGGTAGAAGGAGGTTAAGGCTCCCACTTTTCTGGATAATCGGCACTTGATGTCAGCCGGGTTGTCAGCCCTGCGTGACGTCCGCCTTTACCCACAGAACAAGCGTCTGGTACTCATTTCCGTTAGAGGCTGAGTCAACCCCAGGGTCATGGCGCCGCTAGAAGCTTTGGATCAGTCTAAAAATCCTGACCCCACCGGGACTCGAACCCTTGACCTTCCAGCTTGTAGCGCAGTGCCTTAACCACTACGCTACGGCGTGCCCCCAAAAAGTAAAGTGATCCCACAGCAGGCCCGGAGGCCCTTGGGGTAGAAGGAGGTTAAGGCTCCCACTTTTCTGGACAATCGGCACTTTATGTCAGCCGGGTTGTCAGCCCTGCGTGACGGCCGCCTTTACCCCCAGAACAAGCGTCTGGTACTCATTTCCGTTAGAGGCTGAGTCCACCCCAGGACCATGGGTCAGTTTAAAAATCTTGACCTCAGGGACTTGAACCCTCGACCCTCCGGCTTGTAGCTCAGTGTCTTAACCACTACGCTACGGCGTCTATCTATAATATTTTCCCCACCAATATTGATCATTTGTTAAATACTCTGTCTTGTTTTTGTTGATTTTCACAGCCCATATCTGTTATGTTGTTGACAGCTGATTACACATCTTCTCCGTCCTGGGTTATAATTATCTGATTATCGGCAAAAATTAAGTGATGTAGATGTCTTCTGTCTGTTAATTCTAGTCGCATTCTTGCACACTTACGTGACCATTCCACTAAACAAATGTCTCTATCTTGTCGATATATTTGTACTGCGTTTATCTAATCTCCCACTGGTTTATCTATAGTTTCTATTTCTATACGATGTATGTTTGAGCGGGATAAATGCAATAGAAAGCTCTTTGGCCCTAATTATGCTACAAATAAAATATTATTTATTTAAAACATAAACAAAAGATGGATGCTTAGTCCGATGTCTTTGAGGTCTGAACAGGCCAACAGGTGTAATACATGTTGTTCATGATAAGTTCGTATACTCAGTTTATCCTGGCGAGCAGTAGTTCGAGACCTCAGTCCAAATAGAACATTACATACAAAAGTATATGCATTTATTAAGTTAGTTATTTCTGCCGTATAGATTAAAACTAAAAGTTGGAAGAAAATAAATTTTGAAAACTATGAAAGACAAAAATGGCTATTGTGAGTTATCCCAAAAAGATAAAATTAAATATATACTCACACATAGAAATTCATTATAATGGAAATGGGCAAATAATAATAATAATAACAATAATAATAATAATAATAATAATAATAATAATAATAATAATAATAATGTTTTATTTATTCTGGCAGAGTTAAGGCCACAAGGTCTTCTCTTTCACTCAACCAGCACAAATACAAATAAATATTACTTACTTACTTACTCACTGGCACTATCGAGCCCGTAGGTTCATGGCCGCGCGGACGTAAGCTCTCCGTACATCCCTATCCTGAGGTCATGCTTTCCAATCATTCCCTGTATAATCTACTTCCCTCAAATCATAGTTAATGTAATTCTCCCACCTCATTCTTGGTCTACCAACTGGACGTTTTCCCTCTGGCTTTCATACAAGAAGCTTCCATGCAAGTCTTTCATTCCCCATCCGTGCCCATCGCAGTCTACGAGACTTAACTCTTCTTATTATATCTGGCTTCCTATAAAGACCATGTAGTTCACTGTTAAGTAGTCTTCTCCATTCACCTGTCTGTTCATCTCTCTTTGGTCCTAACATTTTCCTAAGTACTTTATTCTCAAATACTTGTAATCTCCTTCCCTCCCTTAAAGTAAGAGTCCATGTTTCGCATCCATATAATATAACTGGTAGAATAATAGTTTTATATATTTTGAGTTTAACATTTTTTGAAAGGAGTTGGGACGTCAATAGTCTATGCAATGCATAATAACACGCATTTCCAGAATTGAGCCTATTTTAATTTCTTTGTGCACCTCATTCCTATTTGTGATTATTGTTCCTAACTATTTGAATTCATCCACGTCCTCAAAATTTCCCTCATTTGTCATTAGCTGTCCATTTCCATTATATAATGTATTTCTATGTGTGACCATATATTTAGTTTCATTGATATTATAAATATTTGACAAATAATTAATGATAAACGAAGCAAATTTTGAAGAAGTGGCTGAATTCAAATAACTAGGAACAATAATTACAAACAGGAATAAGGTAGAGAAAGTAATTAAACATTGGTTTAATTATGGAAATGCGAGTTTTCACGCATTACAGGGACTTTTGTTACCCCAACTCCTTTCAAAAAATGTTACACTAAAAATATATAAAACTGTTATTCCTCCAGTTATATAATCCATCCATCCATAGTAATTCCGCCCGAGATCAGGTCTTTCACTGCAATCATAGCATTTTCATACTATGCTTTGCAGCTTTACTAGGGAATTGTAGGTGTGGTAGCTTTCCGTTGCTTTCCACACCGGTGAAGGATGATGATGATAATGATAAGGATGATGATGATGGTCATATGATTTCGGGGACCGTTTGGGCCTTTAAGTTTTCCTGACATTTGTCTTACAGGTGAGGAAAACCCCCGATAAAAACCTCACCCATAAATACTGCCCCGACCGAGGATCGAACCCGGGCCCGCTGCATGACAAGGCAGCACGCTACCTCGAGACCACAGCGGTGGACAAGTTATATTATAATGCTACGAAAATTTAAATCTTACTTTAAGGGAGAAGACAAGATTGCGAGTATTTAAGAATAAATTGTTTAGGAACAATTGTTGGACCAAAGAGTGACGAACAGACAGGAGAATGCAGAAGACAGCATAACAGTGCGCTACAAGATCTTTATAGAAAACCAGATGCAATAAGATAGTTAAGTCTCTTAGACTGCGAAGGGCACTGCATTTGGCACATATGGGGAATAAAAGAGGGGCACGGAACATGTAGCAAAACCAGAGGTTAAACACCCAGTAGGTAGACCAAGAACGAGGTGGGAGAGTAACTTTAACCCTGATTTCAGGAACGTCTATTATACAGGGGATGATTGGAAAGCATTACCACAGGGATGTATGGAGAGATTATGTCCGCCCGGCCATGAACCTACAGTTTCGATATATCCAATGAGTTATCCGGTTAATTAAACATATTTAAAATAGTCTATCATCTCAAAAACTATCTCATGTAATTAAAAATGAGATCTTCTTCTTCCAATGATGCTACAGCCCATAGCGGGCCTGGATCTTCTTGGTGCGAGACCTCCAATCTTCTCTATCCAATGGTCTCTGTTGCCAGTTCCTATAGTTCAGGATTTGATGACGATCTTCCTTCACTGGGACCATCCATCTTTTCTTTGGTTTTCCTACTGGCTGCTTCCCAAACATCTCCTTCATCATCACTTTGTTAGGTATGCATTCTTTGAACGTGTCCGGCCCATTGCAATTTTTTAAATTTCACAAGAGTTGATAAATCAGTTTCCTTAAAAAGGTCATAGATTTCCTTATTATACATCATTCGCCATCTTCCATTATCTTTTACAGGTCCATATAATCTTCTCAAAATATTTCTTTCAAAAGTGTTAATTAAATTCTCAGAGCACTTTGACACAGTCCAGGTTTCGCTTCCATATACCAATATTGGACGTGTACAGGTTTTATATAGTCTTATTTTAACTTTCCTAAAGAGAATTTTGGATTTTAGGATTGGAAGTAATCCTTAATGCCTTGTTTCCTCTATATATTCTATTGTCCACCGCTGAGGTCTCGAGGTAGCGTGCTGCCTTGTCACGCAGCGGGCCCGGGTTTGATTTCCGGTTGGGACGGCCTCCTGGGTGAGGTTTTATTCGAGGGTTTTCCTCACCTGCAAGATAAATGTCGGGAAGCTTAAGGCCCAACAGTTCCCGAAAATCATCCGGCCATCACCATCATCATCCTTCACCGGTGTGGAAAGCAACGGGAAGCTACCACACCTATAATCCCCTAGTAAAGCAGCAAAGCATAGCATGAAAATGCTATGGTTGCAGTGAAAGACCTGCCCTCGGGCAGAATTACTATGGATGGATGTTCTATCACTTATAATTCATCACTGTCATTAGTAATAATTTTGTGTAAATGTGAAAAACTCTCAACTACTTCAAAAAAATGAGATCAACTTATTATATTTTTAGCGCATCTGGGAAGCTCGGGTGGTAAACCCGTGACCTGCAGCCACAGGAAGGAACGCAACACCAGCCGACATGTGATGGTTTATGCGTGCATTGGTACTCTAGTGCTGGTACTTGGATTGACAGTGGTACTGGCAGGTTACTACGGTATCAGCTACCACAACCTGCTCGCTCGGATAGAGTGTGAAAACGCACTCATGTCCCTGCAAGTTAGCACTGTGCAACCTGACACAACCACTTCCACAGAATCAACTACAACCATTACTACCGATGCAACCACAACAAGCTTACCAGAACTTACTACGGTGCTTCAACACAAAAATAAAGGTAAGTTGTTTTATTTTTTATTTATTAAATTCTTAACTAGATTCTAAAACAAAAATATTAGCTCTGAAAGGAAAATGTGCAATAAGAACAAAAATAATGATAAACGATGTAATTATAGACCAAGTTCAGAATTTTAATTATTTGGGATGTCATTTACGCAATGACAGAAATTTAGATAAACACACTAAAATACAACGATTCAATTATCTATGTGGCACAATTAAACGTACTTTATTGAATAAAACTAGAAAAGAAATTATTTTGAAGTTTTACAAATTATTGGCAGTTCCATCTCTTATCTATGGATGTGAAACCTGGACATTAACAAAGGCAGATAGTAAACAAATAGGGGCTGCAGAAATGAAGATGTTGAGAGCAATAGTAGGATACCAAAGGACCGATAAAAAGAAAAACGTAGATATAAGAACAGAACTTAATATATTTAATCTCTGTGAAAGAATAAAATATTATAAAAATGCTTATCTTCAGCACGTATTACGAATGAATGAACAGCGCATACCAAGAAGAATGTATAATTATAAACCAAAAGGGAGAAGAATGTTGGGAAGACCATTGAAGAGATGGAAGGACCAATTCGACCTATAATGAGATCAGAACAGGCCATTGGGCTTAATCCTTGTTGATGATGATGATGATGAACGAGATGAACATCAGACAACAACCTCATTGGTGCAATGGAAGACCCTAATACTAACCAATCAGAAGGCAGATACAATTTAAGAAGTAACGGACCGCGCAGAGAACACGTAGCGCATAAATGTATAAGTAGGGCAGGTAATTGACAAAATTGCCAGACTCAAGATAACCCTTGAGGATGCCGGACGCAGTCTCTGGCAAAACGTCGGGGAACTACAAGCCTCAAGACCATGGCCAACAGCCCGGAAATCTTCTACAAGATCATCAAGATATTAATTTTCTATACGAAGTCAAAATTTTAATTTCTCGTACTTCGTGAAATTAGGCCTTTTCACCTTTTTTCATAACAGGTTGGATTTAATGAATCTCTCCATCTAGTAAATGGGCGTCCAAGACTTCTATGTCCTATTGATTTGTATTAATAACATCTGGGGAATTCTATCTGTAGGTATTCTTTTAACATGTTCATACCATTGTTTCTCATGTTGTGAATTCTATTTGTTAAATTAAAAATATTTATGTCTTTTCTAATATCTTCATTTATTTTTCTGTCCAAAATTGTCACACCTGCTACTGAACGTAAGAACTTCATTTCTGCAGTTTCTATTTTTCTTCTGTCTAAACGGTTAAGGGTTGAATTCTCACTTGCATATGTTATGACAGGCACTGCCATAATTTTGTAAAATTTTAATTGTATTCACAAATTTCCTGAATAACAGATACAAAATGTTGAAAATAACGTTTCCATATTGTATCAAATGAAATATGAGTTACAGTCAACTGTTTCTTGTTTCAGCAGAGATGATATACACTTGGAAATTAAGGATAATCAGACGTCAAGAATGGTCAGGGAACCACGCATACCAACCCGACCCTCTGAAAATCCCCGTGGAATACGTAATAGTGGAGCAGACTGAAACTGAAGCTTGTCTTACTGAAACCGAGTGCACTTACTCAGTGAGGCACATACACACCAAACATAAAGGGTTTGGCCTCTACTGCATTGGGTTTAACTTCCTGATCGGGGGCGACGGGAACGTGTACGAGGGTAGGGGGTGGTACCGTCGAGGGGTGTACACAGGCGGCTACACTACTAAAGCAATTAGTATAGGCTTCATAGGAAACTTCCTGGAGATAGAACCAGTGCCTAATCAGGTAGAAACTGCTCAACAACTGATTGCTAACGGTGTCAAGTTTGGCATGATCTCTAGTGATTACAAACTCATCACAAGTCAGCGGGAAACTGCTCTACAGCGCATGGTCAGTACTTGGCCCCATTGGTCTGATGAAATCATCCAATAAACATGTACATTTAGCGATTATAAATTCATACCCTTGTACTTGATAATCACATTTTGGAGCAGGTGAATAATTTTACATATCTAGGATGCAATATCTCATATGAAGAAGAGAAGGATGCATACATAGTGTTCTGTCCAAGAGTAGGTATTTCACTGCAAACTCTATCCTTAACCCAGCTTTCCTTTTTGTATCTGCATACAAACCATTTATTTTAATATTGTCTATCATCTGATGTCTTTTTCTGTCTCTAATCTTCTTTCTGTTGATCATTCCTTCTAGGACATCCGTCAGGAAGCAGTTTCTTCTTAGCCAGTGGCCAATCCAATTCTTTGCTTTCTCTTTGTGAGTTCCAGCATTGTTCTTCCTTCATCCACTCCGTCAGGCTCATCTTTATGTTTTATTTTGTCTGTCCAATTTATACGTTCCATCATTTCCCATATTCACATCTCAAAAGCTTCCAGTCGATTTTCCTCATTCCGTCGTAATTCCAAGCCTCTGCTCCATACAATGCTACACTCTACAGAAAGCACTTCACTAGCCTCTTCCGTAATTATTTTGCCAAAGGTCTCTTATTGTTAAAAGTTTCTTTTGTCATTGCTACCCCTTTCCTTTACGTCTTAACCGCAGAAGAAAGGATGTAAATGCAAAAATATGACCTTTTAAAGGATTTTAGGGTTAATAAATTGTATCTTCAAGCCACGGGGCACGCCGTAGCGTAGTGGTTAAGGCACTGAGCTACAAGCCAGAAGGTCGAGGGTTCAAGTCCCGGTGGGGTCAGGATTTTTAAGCTGACCCAAACTTTCTGGCGGCAATATGGCCCTGGGGTCGACTCAGCCTCTAACGGAAATGAGTACCAGACGCTTGTTCTGGGGTAAAGGCGGCCGTCACGCAGAGGCTGACAACCCGGCTGACATCAAGTGCCGATTGTCCAGAAATAGTGGGAGCCTTAACCTCCTACTGCCCCAAGGGCCTCCTGAGGCCTGTAGTGGGATTACTTTACTTTTTACTTTATCTTCAAGCCACAGTTAGTCCAAAAACATTCAAGACTAAAAGTGTATAAAACACTGGCTCTTCCAACTCTTTTGTATGGTAGCGAAGTATGGACATTTAAACTGAAGGATACACGGAGACTTAGATCTGCTGAAATGAGATACCTTCGAAGGACTGCAGGATACACACTACTAGATCATAAAAAAATGAAGACATCTTAGAAAAACTACACGTGGAACCTTTAGAAAACAAAATTTCTGATTATAAGTCAAGATGGATGCAACATGTTCATCGAATGGAAGATCACAGTATACCCAAAGAAATGTTAAGATATCAACCTGCAGGAACAAGAAGACCAGGACGTCCACTCAAAAGACTTTTGGATGGTGTTTCTCTTGAGGCCGAAACAGGTCAACAAATGACCTAAATTCGTGAATGTACTAAGATGATGATGATATAGTTTTATTTTTATTGAAGTTGCAATTTAGTACACAATTGATCTTCTTGGTGATACAATATTAAAATATATATACAGTCAATATGCCCATTTCACCAATAATATTTAAAATGGTCAACTAGTTTCTACAGCCAAGCTGTCATTCTCAAGACCAGATATTGACTGAAGACAATATAGATAAAAAATATCTATATTGTCTTCAGTCAATATCTGGTCTTGAGAATGACAGCTTGGCTGTAGAAACTAGTTGACCATTTTAAATATTATTGGTGAAATGGGCATATTGACTGTATATATATTTTAATTGAAGTTGCAAGTTTTCCAAAACTATTTAAAGAATAATAGATTCCAAACATCTTACTTTAAGGGAAGAGAAAACATTTCTGGACTAAAGAGAGATGAACAGACAGGCGAATGGAGAAGACTGCAAAACAGTGAGCTGCTTCATCTTTATAGGATGACAGATATAAAGAATAGTTAAGTCTCGTAGACTGCGATGGTCAGGACATGTGTCACAAATGGGTAAATGAAAGAGAGGCATGGTAGCTTCTTGTAGGAAAAACAGAGAAAAAAGGCCAGTTGCCAGAACAGTATATGGTGGGAAATAATAATCAAATTTTAAAGAAACTAGATTATACAGGAAGATAATTTGAAACCATTAGCTCGGATAGGAATGTGTGGAGGGCTTGTGTCCGCGCGGTCATGAAGCTACGGGTTCGATACTGCCAGTGTGTTGGTTAGCTAGTTAGTTAGTTAAAGCTTTCTATTCCACTTATCTCGCTCAAATATACAAAGTACATAGTATAGAAATACAAACTGCGGATAACAGTGGGAGATTAGATAAATGCAGTACAAACATATCGACAAGATACAGACATTTATTTAGAAGTTTTCATGCAAGTATTTCATTCCACATTCGTGCTACATGTCCTGCCCATCGCAGTGTAGAAGACTTAACTGTTCTTATTACATCTGGCTTCCTATAAAGGTCATACAGTTCACTGTTATGTAGTTTTCTCCATTCAGTTGCCTGTTCATCTCTCTTTGGTCCAAAAATGTTCCTAAGAACTTTATTCTCAAATACTCGTAATCTCCTTTCCTCCCTTAAAGTAAGAGTCCATGTTTCACATCCATATAACTGGTAGAATAACAGTTTTATATATTTTCAGTTTAACGTTTTCTGAAAGGAGTTGGGACGTCAAGAGTCTCTGTAATGCATAATAGCACGCATTTCCAGAATTGAGACTATGTTTAATTTCTTTGTGCATCCCATTCCTATTTGTGATTATTGTTCCTAGGTATTTGAATTCACTGAAAATCTGTATATAAATAATTAAATAAATTATTATTATTGTTATTATTATTATTATTATTATTATTATTCCTATCGTAGCAATAGAAGTAGGTAGTGTGAAACAGGAAACAAAAGCTAGTGGTTTCCTAGGGATCGGTCACATCCTATACCACTTGCGTCAGTCAATATATTTCCTTTTTACGTTATCTCAGTTGATAAGAAGCTGCCAACATGGATTCATGTAAGTTGTATGATTAATACTGTATTCTATTTAATTTACCCATTCGATTCAAGTTAAAATGCCCAGTGAATTTTCCCAGATACCGGGTTTAAGTTACCATACATTTTTAGTATTTTCAGATATTCAAAACAAACAAAATGTAACGGTACTTGAGATCACAATAAGGTTGAAGGCAAAAACACATTCCTCTACTATTCATAGATGTTAACAAAAGATTACCTTGCCCAGGGATGTAGAAAATATTGCAAAATGTATAACAGCAGAATTAAGCGAGTGTACCTCCTCTTCTGGTTGAAGGCCATTTAACAGCCGGCGAGTGTACCTCGTCTTTTGAGGCGAATGGGTCAATGCAGTTTAACCTCTGGCCTTATAGGTACTCTTACGTGTCACACGTTATCCGAGCCTTACCTGTCGGGAGAGGGATTTTTAACTATGGATCACACATGACCACACAAGGACGGGCAGAGCCTCCCCTGAATCAGTGAAAATAAACTTTTTTTGCCGTTAGTGCGTTCTGTCGTACTTACAGAAATGGCGGTCATGATTGAAACTTCAATTTCCTAAATTTCGGGGTTGCCAAACTAAATAACTATACTGTAATATTACATATTACTAAACCTCGTGCGGGAAATAAAACCACTGCTCTCTATGTATACTACATACAATGTATATACAAAAAATATCCAAAAGATAGTGTTAATATACATTATACGAAACAAATCACTGCATTTTAAATTTGAAACAATATAAAACAATAAATACGTACTTACCGCCATTTTATATCTGACAGGTGTCACGGACTGCTGTAGTCTCAAATAATAAATATTGTCCACACTTTTAACGTTAGTCAGTTGTTTATAATCAAAGTAAATATTTCCAACAAATATATTATTTTACTATTATTTATTATTTTGGAAACACCATCGCGCAAACAATAATGTAGAACGCACGTTTTTGAAGTCTTTTACACAATCTCGGAAATTAAAAACCTGTCTATCGCTCGGGTTTTAAACATTTCCTCGCTTCTGTAAAAAACACCTCTCAATCCCACATTGTAATATACTATTGCACGATAGTGCGATCTGTCGTACCTACAGAAATGGCGGTAATGATTGAAAGTTCAATTTAGTAAATTTCGATGATGCCAACCTATAAATAACTAAATAACTATACTGTAATATTATAAATGACCTACCTAGAGCGGGAAGATTTGTATATGGAACAGAAAAATTAACATTTGAATCGGAAACCTGAGCAGCACAAAGGTAGTTTGCTTCTTCTTCTTCCTTCCAAGTATTAGGCCAAGGCCTGTTACGATTCTATAGAAAATTTTCCCTCCAGCGTTTCATAGGACGGCCCAGAGATCTTCGTCCTCTTGGTATATAATTATAAACAGGTTTGGGGATCCGATTTGAACTCATTCTTTCAAGATGGTGTTTCCAATTTAGTTGGTACTGTTTAATATATTCCAAGGTAGTGTGTTAGTGTATAAAACTAGAGGTCTCTGGTTCAAATCCCAGTTCAAGCATTACATTTTCCTTTCAAATTATAAGTTATCTTACAAATCTCTTCTATTACGGACCATATATTTACATACAATAATATACTCAGACCAACGGATTTGTGTCCCTATAGCGCTAGCATCGTTCTTAGAAAAGTATACGTGTATACTCACGCTATTTCACCGCACTCCCCTCCCACTACGTCAAACAGCAGCTACAGTACCTTATCGGGTAGGGATGTTGCCAAACTTCCCCCAGTGCCATGGCTCTTGAATATTGAATAATGCAAGGTTGGAGTTGATTTGACAACACTGGTCTGCAAGTGGAAGAAAGAGATAGGAATGCAGGGAGGGAAATGATTTGCCGAGGCAGAAAAGGAACTAGGCATTACAGTCCAGCCGCTCAGTTACCGGCCCTGACGTTTTCACGACATTGTTGCCAATATATTCAGTGGAGGGGCCGCTTTATGTACCACGCGGTTAGCAGAAATACAGCCGACAACATCGAAGCAATTTCAAACCTTACTAGCGGCATCTAGAGCAGCGATTTGTTGAGGCACACGTCCACTCCCACTCAACTATTTCCTTATTGGCAGTGAGGGAAAGTTTCTGCCTTTACCCCTCGTACAACCTAAACGTCAGGGCCGGAGACTTAGCGGCTGTACTATAGTTCGCATATCTTACGGGGGCATAGATCCGTTGGACAGACAATAAATGGCAGCAATACCTTGAACAAATGAATCGAATCTACGGGGTGAATCATAAATATGGCTATACGTTTGATCGCGTTGTGTGATGAAAATATTACCACTACAGGAAATATGAAATTACCGTTGGAAAGGCAATTATTCAAATTACAACAATGGAATAAAACAAAACAGTGTAGAACTTACGTCATTAGTCAAAATGGCGTTGAATATGCAACAGCAAATTATAATTGCTGCATGTGCAATAACGTTTGCTAATGATCGTGAGGCCGCAAGACGTGAGTTTAACGTAGCATTGTAGCCGTCGACTGTGGGGAAGTGGAGAAAACGACTGCTGGAAACGGGAAGGATGCAGAAAATCAAACCTCCTGGAAGGCCTCGCATTAGCACCGATGCAGAAACAACGAAGAGAATTGTGGAGGCATTCGACGCTAGCCCACAAAAATCAACCCGCCAAGCTGAACGTGAGCAGTGATTTATTTTGTTCTATTGTTGTAATTTGAAGGATTCCCTTTTAATTATAACATCATATTTCCTTTAATAATAATATTTTTGTCACAAAATGCGATCCAACGTATTGCCATATTTTTGAATCACTCTGTACAGCACTTGTACCATCCCAGAGGAAAGGGTTTTCTAGGAAGATCATTTAAGTAGGCAAGAAAATTTAACAGTCCAAAAGGCCTAAAACATGTCAGGCAGACGATGGTTATGATGAAAGTTAGGCCTAGTATTTTCATGAATAACCATTTCAGAGTATGATTTTTTGCAAAATGTACGTTTCAGCAAAGATGTGGAAGAAGGATCAGGAGATTAACTACAAGCAGTTTGGTAAGGAAGAATTAGCGGAGGCAGAACCCAAGCAGCCAGTCCGCAGCGCCCTACGAGCAGTAATACTGGTCTCGGCTTCCTTCGTTTTATAGCAACCATATTGTACGTTGCATTTGTTAGCGGTTACTTCTTCACCAAACATCTCCCGTGTAAAGGTAACTTCATATTCGTATTTTGGCTTAGCCTATAGGGTTTTTCATGTCTGAGAAATAATATCGCTCTTATGGGAACGTTGTTTCCACTTGACGCCGCAGCCTGAGTGACAGAGATAAATAGCACAAATACCAAAACAACAACATAATTTCATGGCACAATTATCTACTGCTACTAAATCTAATCCGTGACATTCTAATGTGGTTACTAAACAACAATTAACATTTGAAATTTTATAGATCGTGATTACAGAAACGCCAGTAGCTTCAGAACATTTTACACCACACGTGATATACTAATTGAGTCTCTCTTTTGACAACGGCTGTAAGTGTCGAAACAAGTTTCGTTCAAAGGTTATGGTTCAGTGGCAACTCCGCTAGCTGCTGTTCCAATTATTCAGTTCATCCCCTAACTTTATTAAATAATTGTGTAAAATTATACGTTCAACAATGGTATTTTTTCCATAAATCGGGCAGCCACTATCTTGGATAAGTTATGAGTGAAACTATTTAACTAAATAATGTATTTAAATGAATTTACAAATAAATCAATCTCACATAAAAGGACAACGCCGGGTAATCAGCAAGTTATAATTATCACTTTTATTCTATGTTTTATATACGTATGTAATTGAAGAAAAATTATACGCTCTGATCGGGATTTGACCTTGGTTCTCTAGATCAAGTGCTCTCTACCACCTGAGCTACCTGAGCAAGTACCGAACTAAACGCAAATGTTTCTCTATACACGTTGTAATTCCCGCCCACCAAATGCTATGAAGCCTTTGCTTCTATCTTTGCAAATGCCGGCTCCTTTATTAAGAAGACATATTTGGGAATTATACATTACATGGCATATTTTCTAATATAATATTTGCCCGAACTTGATTAGCACCGTTAAAAGTCATTGTTTTTTTTCTGATGATATTTCCATATTGTATTTTTTTCTTATTTCATTTAATTTATACAGCTTTATTTGTAGTTCGCCTTCGGCTTTTGCTATTAAAATCTGGCCATCTGCAAAGGCTACTGTATTTATTATTATATTTTCTAAGTTAATCCCCCCAGTCGTCATTTGTTTCCATGATATTATCATGTCGTCGAAATAAATGTTAAAAAGAGTGGTTGATAGTGGATAACCTTGTCTAACTCCTCCTGTTATATGTATTGGTTCCCTTTAATTTATATGAAGCCTTTGCTTCTATCTTTGCAAATGGCGGCTCCTTTATTAAGAAGACATATTTGGGAATTATACATAACATTATAAATGCCAGTACGGCTTTTTTTCGATGTTTTTATTATTCATTTCATACATCTGAATGATGGATAAATCATGTACGTATATTTTTTTTCAGGAAAAAGTTGTACCAAGGGGAGAATGGAAAACAAAAAGAAAGAACCAACTGGTGAACCATTGTCACACCCTGTATCTAACGTTCTTGTACACCACTCACGAACAAACCCATGTGATAATGAAGAGGACTGCATGGAATTCATGAGGGGTATAGACCTAGACTCTAATTTCTACATCGGGGGGATGGAAACGTGTACGAGGGCACTGGGTGGGACTTATGGCAGATGCCTTCAACATGGATGTGCCTAACGGAGCCATAACCTTCACGTTCATAGGCACATACATAACTGTGCTGCCTAACGAGATGCAGGTGGGGGCGGGCAGGGACCTCCTGGGACTGGGGCTGAACATGGGCAAGATCAGCACTGATTATCAGCTGGTACCACTCGCTGATCCTCAATATTCTAACACTGAAAGCTCCCCTCAATTCGATCTAATTAAACTTCTGAATTCTACCTTTCAGGATAATTTCGTTCAGAACGTATAGGCCCACAATATTTATAATTACTGTAACATCAATACCAATAAAATGCATTGTTTAAAACCGTTGAGGTGGATAGTCATATATAGGGCAAGGCATTTAAAGACCTATAAATTGGTAAAAAAATGCATTTATGACCTAACAAATGCAAAAAATGACCAATAAAATAAAAAAATGACAAATAAAAAGTTATGAATTACCAATAAAAATATTCTTTATTAGATTAAATACTCACTTGATTACTGAATTACATAAAATTTAACTGACATCAAAATATTAAAAGAAAAGTATTTACAAAATACACATTACAGAACCTTTTATGGCAGAAAATCCATTTCAATTACACAGTGCACTTTTACAACTATTTTGAATTGCAGTTAACAATCAGAATAAGGGTAGAAGCTAGCATAAGCTCTAAGAAATTGAATAAAATTCCTAGAAGTGGGCAAGTTCATTATGCACATACCTCGAAAAATAGGTGTAGTAGTTAGCAAAACAACTACTTAATTCCAAGAAATTGTATTGACAAAGAAAAATACTGAATTATAATAAAAATCTTAAATCAAATACAAATAATGTCACAGCCTTCCGGAAAAGTGTAAAAAATGCTCAAAATGACCCAAAATTGCCAAACATAACCGATCCCTAGAAAAGTTAAGAAAATGCAAAAAAAATGCCCTAACGAATTGCTTTTATTTAATCCGTTTTTTAATGTCATACATTATCATATATTCAAGCAATGTTTCAACCTTCATAAGAAAAAGATGCAAAATCATTAATTGCCTTGCCCTGGTCATATACGATAAAACTAAAATATATACCTTCTTAAGTCAGTTCCGTCGTTGACAACTTGTAAAAAGATGTGTGCTTTTCATTTCCTGAAGGCCTGTCAGAATGTATATTCCATCATCAGCAGGTATAGTTCTTCGCTACATTTGTTGAGATGTTCTGATAATGTTGGTCTTGAAGACAAAAAACCAACATATTGGAAGACAATTAAAAGAATATTTAAAAACACAATAAAGGAAACAAAATTAAAATTTTATAAAGCAGTGACTGTCCCCTTACTATTGTATGGTAGTGAATTTTGGGTTTTAACTAAAAGAGAAGAGAAGATCATAGAAGCAGCTGAAATGAGATTTCTGAGAAGTGTAGCTGGCTGCAAACTTCTAGATAAAAGAAGGAGTGAAGATATTAGAAATGAGCTAAACATGTTTCAACTTTAGATAAAATAAAAGAATCTGGGAAAAAACTGGAAACAACATCTTCAAAGAATAAAAGATGATCGCATACCGAAAAGTATAATTAATTACAAACCAATATGAGAAAGGAATGTTGATAGACCGGAAAAAAGAGATAAATTCAACTTTTTGAAAGATATTCTATGAGACCGTAACAAGCCACATGGGCTTAATCCGTGATTTTTTATGATGGTTGGAAGACCCATAAATTATCAAGGAGATAGATAACAAGTTGTTAATAAAATGAAAACACTCCCCGCCTAAACAACCCTCTGTACGATATCGTCAGGAAAAACACTTCAGTTGCGGACAACACTATACCAATACCAACATCATCGATAACATCTCAACAAATGTAGCGAAGAACTATACCTGCTGATGATGGAATAGATATTCTAACAGGCCTTCAGGAAAATAAAAGCACACACATCATTTTTTACGAGTTGAGTACGATGGCAGTGACCTAAGAAGGTATATATTTTAATTTTATTATAATTTTTGGATCTAATATTTAAAATTCTGCTGGTTTTTCTATATAAAATTTGTTACGCATTAATTTGTAGACTCCTTTATTATTAAAATTATTATTTTCATCAATGTTATTGATTATTATGTTATTTAATTTGTTACAAGTTGTGTATGCTATTTTTTATATTTTTGTCAGACATTTTTAATGCATTGGTTAATTTTCATGTTTCTTTCACTTTATGTATAATCCAGCTCTCTTTGTTGTTATCATCTTCTTTTTCAAGTTTAATTACGTTGAGTATATTGTTGTTTCTTTCTAAATTGTTACAAGTATGCCTTCCTACCTGTGTACATGTGAAGAAAATTGTAAACATTAATAGAAATAAACGAGATTATAAATAAATATTTTGAAACATTTTTAAGCCATTGGTTTCATAGTTAAATCCTCAATGCGTTTCCCCAGAAACTGGATTTAAGTTACTATAAATGTTATTGCATATATTCAGACATTAAAAACAAGCAAAATATAACGGTACTTGAGATCACAATAAGGCTGACGGCAAAAACACATTCCTCCACTATTCATAAATGTTAACAAAACATTCCCCTGCCAAGAGAAGTACAAAATATTGCAAAATATATAACAGCAGAGTTAAGCGAGTGCACCTCGTCCTCTGAGATGAAGGTCATTTAACAGCCGACGAGTCTATCTCGTCTTTTGAGGCGAATGTGTTAACACTGAAGAATGTAAACTAACTTATTTTATCAATTACACTGAGCAAGAAAAAATAAACTTTTTTTGACTCAGAAAGAAAAAGATGTGATTCTGATAGTATTTTTTTCTGCTGAATTCAAATACGATTCCGATTTCTCTCCATCACGCAAGGATTCCGAGAGACAGGAATTTATAATTTCAAACACTTTAATATTTTCTACATTCGTAACTACACAATATTCGAACATTCGGACTCACCTAGAAAGTAAGAAATGACGATTTTCTGCTATATTTCGCCTGTGGAGCATCCCTCTTGATGGTCCAACAATAATCAGCCAGCATATTAGGATTCAATTTGCCTTGATATCTCTTTTCCACAGCTGAAATCTCCTGAGTTAGCTAATTTGGTTTTATTTTACAATGGACAAGGGGGCACGCCGTAGCGTAGTGGTTAAGGCACTGAGCTACAAGTCGGAGGGTCGAGGGTTCAAGTCCCGTTGGGGTCAGGATTTTTAAACTGACCCAAACCCTCTGGCGGCACTATGGCCCTGGGGTCGACTCAGCCTCTAACGGAAATGAGTACCAGACGCTTGTTCTGGGGGTAAAGGCGGCCGTCACGCAGGGCTGACAACCCGGCTGACATAAAGTGCCGATTGTCTAGAAAAAGTGGGAGCCTTAACCTCCTACTACCCCAAGGGCCTCCGGGCCTGTTGTGGGATCACTTTACTTTACTTTACTTTTTACAATGGACAAATGGACGAAAAAACGTTTATTAAAAAGATAATTATATAAGATAATAATATAAATAAAAAGAAAAACTGTGGGTGATGGAGAAATTTCGATTACACATTTGAAAACACGATAAAAAACTGCATTAAGTACAACTGTTGGTACTCATGAGAGACAAATCATGTTGGCCAGTGTTTTTATACTAAAATAACTTTTCACAAAGAGCTAAAGTATACTTAAATTGTAATAAACATTCTGATTTATTTACTCAAACATTCAAAGATAACAGTTATATCACATTTAAAATGTACAACTATTCGTTTTTCTATTTCACGATTTGTTAAAATCTGATATTTTGGGTTCTTGAATAAATGATATTTCATTGCCTTGTAAATCAATTATACAAAATTGTTATTAAGTATTGCAAGAATTGCTTCAACAAGAAATGGATTAAAAACAAATTAAAGGTTTAGGAAAAAAAAACCAGACAAGTCACTTTTTGTCGAAATGGAATTTGAGGTGTCATTAGATTCCCCTTGGAAAGCACTATTATTTAGAAACAGTAAAATATACAGTTTAGTTATGAATTTATTTACCTCCAAACTTTGTCGTTCAATCGATCATAGCGGACCAATGGCTGCGTTCCTTGCCTGTAGTTCCGCGGGACGCGCGTTCAAACAGGCCTGGGGTCTATGGTTTCCCTGAAAGGAGTTTCCATCCCCATCTTCCATTCTCATTCATGCCACATGTCCTGAAACAACACAATCAATTTTTTTTATTTGTTTCATTTAAATCCGATTTTTTCAATAACTATTTTATTTTAATACTTTTAATTGTTTGACCAAACACAGAACAGGCAGCGACACACACGAACTAGGCAGTGAGAACTGGACAATTCGCAGTGTAGATGAACAAAGACTAACTGCGGCAGAAATGAAATTTATGAGACGTACTGCAGGTTACTCAAGAACAGACCATAAAAGGAATTCTGAGATTCTAAAAGAATTACAAACAGAATGAGTCATGCAATATGTACAAAAATACAGAAACAACTGGAAATCTCACATAAGAAGAATGAGCAGAACAAGAATACCACGTCAGATCTTAAATTACCAGCCACCAGGCAAGACATCTTTGGGCAGACCCTTCAAACGTTGGATTGAGGCCGTAACAGACCCCTAGGTTATCACATGAAATAAACAAGACGAAGAAGTGTATTTATTAAACTAAAAAGTTGCTGGCAAGAAATAGACTTCCAAAATTGGCATTCCAATATACTCCAACTGCACATAGGGACCAAGGAAGACCAAAACATCGGTGGAAAGATCAAGACCATCTTCGCTAGGTTTACCGTACAGGCCACATGGCCTAAAACGAATTTGTTCATGATGATGATGAAGATGATGAAAAAGTTGCTATGAAAAATCGATTAAGCTACAGGGAAAGAACCTGTAAGTTACTTTTTTGTCGAAATGGAGTTTCAGGTGTCACTAGATTCTTCATGGAAAGCACTATCATTTAGAAGTGTGAAACAATAAAATACATAGTTCAGTCATAATTTTGACAGGTAAGGAAGTATGAACGTTATACACGAAAAGTACTAACTAACTAACTCACTGGCTCTATCCAACCCATAGGTTCATGGCCCGCGCGGACATAAGCTCTCCATACTTCCCTATCCTCAGCTAATGTTTTCCAATTATCCCTGTATAATCTACTTCCCTCAAATCATGGACAATGTTATTCCCCCATCTCATTCTTGGTCTAACAACTGGGCGTTTTACCGCTGATTTTCCTACAAAAAGCTTCCTTGCACCACTTTCATTCCCCATTCGTGCCACATGTCCTGCCCATCGCAGTCTACGAGACTTAACTGTTCTTATTATATCTGGCTTCCTATAAAGATCATGTAGTTCATTGTTATGTAGTCTTCTCCATTCACCTGTCTGTTCATCTCTCTTTGGTCCAAAAATGTTCCTAAGAACTTTATTCTCAAATACTCGTAATCTTCTTTCCTCCCTTAAAGTAAGAGTCCATGTTTCACATCCATATAATATAACTGGTAGAATAAAAGTTTTATATATTTTCAGCTTAACGTTTTTTGAAAGGAGTTGGGACATCAAGAGTCTCTGCAATGCATAATAGCACGCATTTCCAGAATTGAGCCTATTTTTAATTTCTTTGTGCATCTCATTCCTATTTGTAATTATTGTTCCTAGGTATTTGAATTCAGCCACTTCCTCACAATTTCCCTCATTTTTCATTAGCTGTCAATTTCCATTATATAATGTATTTTCTGTAGGTAAAAAGCGTTACTAAATTCGCTTGATTGAAACTTCCCACTAGGGAGCGCCCTAATCCACACACGAGGAAGTAGGGGTGTGTAGCTATTCAGATAAGGAAGTGTGGATACAGTACAACTAAAGTACATTTTCAAGGTGTCAAGGAAATACTGACACTGCTTATTTCCTTATAAACTTCAAATACACCAACGACCAAATATGAAATATACTTTCTTCCAGTCTTAAGGAAAAGAAAAGCCATATTTCAAGCAGATAAAACCAGAAGCTCTACAACTGCCCCAACATTTGTGTCTAATTTATTTCATTTATCCAAAAAATATGAGAAGGGTACGGTTAATGTAACTATTTATCTATATTAAAATATTCAAAAATATTATAATAATGTTAGATAATAATTTTAAAAAATATATAATTATATTCGTGCCCAGACACTAAGAATATCGTAAGCAATTAAATTTTCATGGGATTCCGGTTTATGACAATCAAACTAAAAAATAAAAAATACATAATAGTTTAAAAAACGTTCAGTAGCAGATGTGACAATTTTGGACAAGAAAAGAAGTGAGGATATTAGGAAGGACTTAAATATTTTTAATTTAACAAATAGAATTGACAACATGAGAAACAACTGGTATGAACATGTCAAGAGAATGCCTACAGATAGAATCCCTCAGCTGTTACTAAAGTACAAACCAATAGGACATAGAAATGTTGGACGCCCATTTACTAGATGGGAGGATTCATTAAATCCCACTTGATGTGAAAACAGGTCAAAAGGCCTAATTTCATGAAGCAGAAGAAGAAGAGAAGAAGAAGTTTAAAAAACTAAAACAACACGCTGTAATAGAAAACCGAACTAAAAAATGAAGAATAATTTTAATTTCCAACACGCTTGGGATAACATTAAAATGTTCAACAAAAAAAAATCATCTCCAACACATCTAGAATAAAACTATAATTACCTACAAAAAAATAATTTTACCATCAAAAGCGTGGGGTGCTTTATGGTTTTTACGTTTTCTTCTTAGAGACTTTACTTTTACCAATATATGTTTATTATCAAATATATTAATTGATATAGAGCACCACACACTTTTGATTCTAATTTTTTTTTTGTAGATAACTCTAGTTTTATTCTAAATTTATGTGTTGGAGATGATTTTGTTTTTGTTGATCACTTTAATTTTATCCCAAGCGCGTTGGAAATTAAATTATTTTTCTTTGGTTTTCTAATAAAGCGTGTTGTTTTAGTTTTTTAAAACTATTATTTATTCGTTTTAGATTTGAACCAATATCCACCAGGAAAAACTATTATCTATTTGAATACAAGTCGGTTGATGATATCTACATCAAACCGCTAGTTTCCAGGTTATGACGCACAAATATAACGACTGGTTTATTTATACAATTTTCTATGTGAATCGTTTT